>JAUCNQ010112335.1:0-11532 GCA_032352715.1 Bougainvillia muscus | reverse complement strand
ACACTTCATCTAAGGTGAAAATGAAGCGAATTGTGAAGCGAATTTAAGCGAATTTTTGAGACGGTTCCTTAAAAGTATGCAAAAAAAGCTCCTGGATGTTTGAATTTATAACAAATGATTGAGAGATTTTAAGAATTAATTAAAATTAAGAATTGCAGTTTGAGAAAATTCGTATCAATTTTCATACAGACGAAGTGTCTTTGTGCATACGAATTTTCACACTTATTTTGTGAACGGTCCCTAAGCATATTGTTTTGTTTCCAAGAATTTCTATTCTATTATAGAGATTATATTTGTAATAACAAGTCAATAATCGCAAAAACGATGCAAGGACAGTTTCAAAGTATTGTAAGTGAATTGATTTTGATTTTGCAACCAGGGCATGACACTTTTAGGGTTAGTCTGAAAAATTCGCCATAATTCGCTTCACAAATCGGTTCATTTTCACCTAAGATAAAGTTAGATGAAAATTGACAGGAATGAAGCGAATTTGAAGCGAATTTTTGAGATGGTTCCTTAAAAATAAAAGTTTGTATCAAAAATTCATTTCACAAATCGTTTCATTTTCATCTCAGATGAAGTGTCATTGTGCATACTATGCATACTAAGTCAGGCATTATTCCAAGCACTTTTTGAATATGCAAGTTTTGGCTGATTGAGTGGAGAAGATTGAGTTTTTTCGATAATACGAAGTGCGGTTATCAGCCACTGTTGAGCAGGGAAGAAAATTTTGCAATTTAAAGCCTCTAATGTGGCCAATGTGCACGGTAAAATATTGTTACAAAATTACGTATTTATATTTTCCTTTATAATCTAGTCCAAGTTCTGTCAATTTAAATCCGTATGTTAGTGAGTTTTATAAGAATTAATCACAATAATGTTTTAATAATCATTATCAAGTATCACCCAAGACCTTGTATGAAGATCGAGTTTCAAAACTCAATTCAAAATTCAGTTTTTGGGGCTGTTAACAGCCAAAAGAAAGTGCCTGGAATAATGCCTGTAAGTGAATATTGTTAGGAATGAAGAGAATTTATAAAGCTAATCTTTGACACGGTTCCTAAGCGACCATCTACAATTGTTTTAAAAAATCGCATCATTCTCATATTAAAAGTAGTACCTTAGTACCGCATATACACAAAGACGCTTCTCCTGTGATGAAAATTAATGCGAAATAACAGCAGTAAATTGTATTATATACAGAGCAAATAAAATAGAGAAATATTGTCCCTTATTCACCTTATAAATAATACGCATAATCATAGTCTAATCTAGAATAGATTGCCTCTTTGCCTCTTCGCCTCTTTTCTATAAGTACTTTTATGGTCGTTGCTCTGATGAGCTTTGTTCACTTGTTCCACCTCTCAAAACATTCCAACGAGTTACTAGTTGCTCACAAAGTGCACACTCATTCACTGCCCAGTTGCCTAAGTGTTATAAAGACCTATATGGTAACAGCTTCTTTCCACACACATCATCATTGTTGAACTCTCTCCCTTCTAATTGCTTCCCAGTCTTATATGATTTGAAGAGGTTAAAACCAATGTAAATCGTTATCTTCTGCCTTTCTTATGTAGCTCATTACCTAGTAATGGTCTTCTGGCCTTGTTTTGAGCAATCCATTTCAAAAATAAAGTATAAAAATAGGAGGGCAGTGTAAGATTTTCTAGGACTTTTTTTACATTAAATTGTTAGCTTCTAATTGGTTGACACTTAATGCCTATTAATGCATCTCCAGTAATAAAAATATTTTTATCTATGAATGGTAAAATGGTAAAACCAAACCGTTTAGTGTTTGCCCCTTATATGTAAAGGACGATTTATATAGCCAGATTTAGACTATGCATTTAATTAGTCACAGTAGTAAAATGGAGGCTCAAAGTTATTACATTTAATTGCTTTGTGTATGACGATGGGTCTTTTAAGACCATACATAAAGCTATTAAGAATTAAAACTTCTTGTAATGAGAATTAAAACTTTGCAATGCTCTTACTAGGACTGCATATCCTCCACTAATTTGTCTTATTTGTTGTAGATTACTTGTGAAAAATGTTCATACGTTTCTACTATGCATGAACCCTTTATGTATTTATCATTACCAATCCCTCATGCTATGGAGAAAGAGATAGGTATGTAGATAAAAATTTCAATGGAAACAAGTGCATTCGTAGTATGTACAAAAATACTTGTTCTGTTATGAAAATGGCACAATTCGCGATAGAAATCTATGTGGATAGTCCCTTAGATTCGTAAATGAGATTCGAGGCTAACTTTTTCCACTACTGTACTGCTATTCTTTTTATTGTAAAACATGAGTGCGCTTTCTGAAAAGTATCCCAAATAACAGGAATCGTCGGTATGGTTGTTTTGTATACATAGTAGCCTTTCAGTTCAGAATGATGAATCTTACTCAAATGTATCGAATCTCTTCCACGCATAAAATATATTTATTTTTGACACCAAAAATGAGCTCTGCTTTACTTTTTAGTTGTAACCTGGATGCCATCATTAAATACTTTGCATTTGCCTGGAATGATTGTCCCCAAAAAGTAAGTGGTATATAGTTACCCAACTCCAAAGAGGTTTTGCAGAAACCTTAAGTGTACCTAATGTTATACCTTATACCTAATATTTATTTTCTGGGTATAAAAATTCGCTTCAAATTCGTTTAAATTCGCTTCACAATTCGCTTCATTTTCACCTTAGATGAAGTGTTATTGTACACTTCATAACACTTCATCTTAGGTGAAAATTATTAGGAATGAAACGAATTGTTAAGCGAATTTAAGCGAATTTTTGAGACGGTCCCTAAGGTTTTGATGGTGAGACACCAAATTTGGAAGTGTAAAATTTGCAGAAATCCGGGAGAACAAAACATATTAAGTATTATTATTTATACTTTATGTTTCTTCTAGGTATTTAGTTATCGTCAATAAGAATGGCTGTATTTCTGATGTGAAGAAGGCTTTTTTTAACATGATCAAGAAAGAAGATCAGAGCATAAATTCAAATGAAATTATATTTGCAGAAGTGCTTAATTCTTCTTCGGTTAAAGTTCTCGTAAGTAAAAATAAGTGATATTTTGTTTTATTTATTTATTTATTTATTTATTTATTTATTTATTTATTTATTTATTTATTTATTTATTTATTTATTGACGATTGTTTATACAGGATAGCCACTTCAGTGTTGAAACACTGTTATCAATGTGGGCCCTGTTGATCACGACAATATATTTTTACCATTTCTACCTTAATTGCATCACAGAAGAAGAGCCTTTCTGTTTTCTACATATGCATAAATAAGCCTATTCTGAAAGAATTTTGTGGACGATGACACTTAATCTATTGTGGAAATGATATTAAGTTCAATAGTTTGTGGATAAATATTTTGATTTTTCCACTGTGTGCATGCTTTTTTCATACAGATATTTTTTATTGTAATGTGTAGTCTAAGTAAAAGCTTTGTTTTGTTGTTAACTAAATACCAATAATCAAAAATCTTATGTGAAGATACATCTGAGGAAAAGATAGGACACGTTTACATGAAGACTTTCTATAGGCGAAATGAACTTTCGCCCGCAACGATTTTCCATGTAAACGTGTCCTAACATGGTTAACTACTTTTAAATGAGTCAACATGATACATGTGAGGAAAAGATAGAAACAAAGTGCATTCTGTCTTAAACATTCGCTTTATAAATTCACTTCATTCTTATAAATTTCTAAACTAAATAACTTTTACTTCGTCTGAGATGAAAATAAAACAATTTGTAATTTTCACCTCAGATGAAGTGTTATTGTAACACTTACGTGTTACAATAACACTTCGTCTGTGATGAAAATAAAACGATTTGTAAAACGAATTTGAGCAAATGTTTGAGACGTACCCTTTGGAACCGTCCACACAATTCGTATTGCAAATCGTATCATTTCATCACAGACGAAACGAAGTGCCTTCGTACAAACATAAAAAATTGCATCCTTTTGTTTTTTTAGGATGATCGTACACAATTAAGTTATATAAGTAAAACAAAAGCTATATATGCTATAGAAATTTTAACCATACACCAAGAAATGTATCATTCAACTGATACAACACAGGAGGAGATAAATTCTACATTACAAACTGATGAAAAACCTGTTCAAAGTACTAACGATGATCCGCAAACTTCTATAAATAATGGTAGTGAAAAACTCTCCAAAAATAACACTTCAAATACTACAAGTGATAAAAACACTGTGAATACTGTAAGTACGTGGCATTCATGTAGTATCTGTCTTGAAGAAATATTTGATGAAGATTTAAAAGTTCATTCAATATGTGGTGGTATGTTATGTAATACGTGTATGAATGATATGTTACAATACAGTGAAAATCAACACAACTTCTCGTGCCCTGTAAGTTAAAAAAGGTTTATAGAGAGAATAGTGGCTTAACTATAAAAGTAGTCTTAAAGCTACTGTTCTAGTAATGTCATTCTTTTCCACAGTCGTTGCAATTAACACAGTTCGTTTCAATTTTTATGTAAAAATACCAAGTTTTCATGACTATTTTAATTTTAAAGCGGCATCATCTTCTGAGGTAGCATCCGATTGTCAGACCCTTAAAAATCTGGAATAGGGCCTGACGACATAGCATTGTAAATATTTATAAGTTTCTTTTTACCAGAGAATATGAATATGTATTATTTCTGTAGACTTGTCAACGTTATATTTGTGCTGATGATTACAAACCAATGGTGAAAACTTCACAAAATGGTGGTGAACAAAAAAAGAAAATAAGGTATAGTTCTCCACTCTATGGATCCTTGAAAATTGATGCGAATTTCTTAATATTTTAAAGGTTTTGACACGTTAAGGTACCGTCCAACAAATTATCAATTATGCCCTATTAAATACATTTTTCCAACAGGACTGAGTCCTATCTTCAGGTCTTTTTTGAAAAGCTCATGTAACAATTATGAAATGCTAGAAAGTGCAAAGTCTGTGTGGCTGTTGAGTGGATATTTGGAGAGCTATTTATATATTACAAATTTATTGACTTCAAAAAAGACCTGAAGATAGGACTCAGTCCTGTTGGAAAAATGTATTTAATAGGGCATAGAGTTCTATTTTTATTACAGCAGAAGTATGTTTGTGGATACTACGTATGCATTAAAACACTTCTGAATGAATGAATATTGATACAAATTTCTAAGCTGTATTTTCTCTAATTAGCGCCTGGCCTCAAATAAGTACATGATTTACTGTCTTTTAGGAAATAGTTTGTATGTAAATGTTGACTGGGAAGTTATTCTATACCAAACTTTGATAAGAATGAAACACTTTAACTGCTTATCACGTTTTCAGGGAAGTTGTATAAGCTAATAAATGTCAGGGATGTTAAATAGGGAAAATACAGTATGCATTTTTTTAACTCACAATGATCTGTAATTACAATTGCGATTTTCCAAATTCTTCTACGAAAACTTTATAGTTTAAGATAATTACATCCACAAACCATCCACAAACCATCCACAACCATCCACCAAATGTAAATCATTCCTAATAATTTTCACCTCAGATGAAGTGTTATTGTAACACTTACGTGTTACAATAACACTTCATCTATGGTGAAAATGTCCACAAAATTTGTAAAGTAAATTGTATAATTTTCATCACAGAAGAAGTATTTGTGTGTACTTACTATTTGTGCATACTAAGTATGTACAAAGACACATTCTTTGAATGAAAATTGATTTGAATTTCCATACGAATTTTTAGGACGATAACGATTCCTTAATATACTTCTAAAACAGTATGTCAGTTTTCAAAATTCTTTACACTCTTTTTTTTAAGGCCCGTTTTAGTTCCTGTTATGTTTCGCCATGATTCTATGGACGATAGCACAGCTAGAAAGGTAACCCTATAACTAACTCTAATTGGATTAGGTGCTTTTGTAGTGGTCAAAGCTGTTGGTTTCACAGTTTTTGATAACTATAGTATTAGAAGGGAGCAGTTTTTTCTACATTGACAGTCTGTGGAGTCTGCTAAATTAGCACAGCATGGTTTTAAAATACGTAATTTCATCAAGAACTTAGTAAACTACGTGGTAGACATCGACCAACCAATTGACGTAGATCAAGTTTCTTATCATGTCTTAACTCATTGATATATTTCAAAACTTAGGAACCGTCCACAAAATTTGTATGGGAATTCGTATCAATTTTCATACAGCTGGGGTGTTTTTGTGCATACCTAGTATGCACTGCACAAAATGACTTCTTAGGGACCGTCTCAAAAATTCGCTTAAATTCGCTTCTCAATTCGCTTCATTCCTAATAATTTTCACCTCAGATGAAGTGTTATTGTAACACTTACGTGTTACAATAGCACTTCATCTAAGGTAAAAATGAAGCGAATTGTGAAGCGAATTTAAGCGAATTTTTGAGACGAACCCTTATGTAATGAAAATGGTACTGTTTACGTTACACATTTTGTGGACGCCTCCTTGATAACTTTGGATCATCACAACTTTGTTCAGACATGGTCTGGTCATGGTCTCACAGAATTACCAATCACGTAGTCTCTGTATCTTCTCTTTAAGTTCGAGCTGTTTGGTCATCCAGTAATATGTTGGCTGTTATCTGAAGTTAATCAACAAACTCTCAATGAAGTGGTTCAGCAAGTTTTGGTACCATTGAATGTGTCAACACTTTTTCAGTCAGTTAGCTATGAGGCTGTTCTCACAGATGGAACTGTAAGTCGTCTGAGTATTGTCAACAAATGTTCACCAAAATGATTTATTGTCTTTTGGGCCTAATCTAGAATATGACAGCAGCGTCTGATCAGTGCAATACTTATGTAAAATAACCCTCAAATGCACAATTTTCAACAAAAACTAGGTATTTTAGGACTATTTTGCATAAAAGGGGCGCTTTCAGCGTCATAATTTGGAAGGCATGGATTAGTTCCAAATAAAGCCCTCGATTTTCCTACTATTACTATGTTTCCTATTGGACACTTAAAAGGCCATTCCTAATAATTTTCACCTCAGATGAAGTGTTATTGTAACACTTACGTGTTACAATAGCACTTCATCTAAGGTAAAAATGAAGCGAATTGTGAAGCGAATTTAAGCGAATTTTTGAGACGAACCCTTATGTAATGAAAATGGTAAAGTTTCTTTGTGCATACCGTACTTCGTAGACAATTTTTGTAATGAAAATGGTAAAATTTAAGATATGAATAATGTAGACATTTTTGAGATGGTTCCTAGCGAAATGAACTGTCATGGCTTCTGTGATAACCAATCACAGAAGCCATGACAGTTCATTTCGCCCATTCCACTGCATAAATAGCAGAATAACCCGTTTCGGATAACATATGATTCTTTGATATTTATAGAAAATCTTTTCCAGATTTGCTCTAAATGTCAAATAATAATCATATGTAATCCGAATCAGAATTTTGTGGACATTTTCAACTTAGATGAAGTGTTATTGTAACACAGTAACACTTCATCTGAGGTGAAAATTATTAGAAACGAAGCGAATTGTGAAGCGAAGCAGTTCTGATACCAATGAATGTTTCGACACTTTATCAGTCAGGTAGCTATAATGCTGTTCTCACAGATGGAATAGTAAGTCTGAGTCAAAAAATGATCCAATTATCCCGATTTTCATGCAGTGTTCTTGGATTTCTGTCTAGGGTTTATCTTGTGGTCGATGTGAACCTTTAAGTTCATGTACTGGCTGTCGTGTATCTGACCATGAAACAATTCAACTAAGACCTGGATGTTGTATATCAATACATTTTAATGACCACTTAAACACAATAACAAAAGCAGTAAGTTTGTTCAATTGGGTTGAGGGACCCTCCACACAATTAGTATCGTAATTCGTACCATTTTCATTCCAGAGAAGTGTCTTTGTGAATACCATGTATGCACAAAGACACTTCTTCTGTATGAAAATTTGAATTTAGACAATTCCTCTGTATGAAATTCGAATGTGCATATGAATTGTGTGTACAGTCCCTAAAAAGTTGTTTAAATTTTTTTTTTATGTCAATGGGACCCTCCGTATGAATTATTGATATTTTGATGTTTTAGGGATAGTTAGAGATTACCACCATGCAAGTTGTGTAAAACATAAGAAAACAGGATATTAATAATTCTAAACCCATCACGATCACAAAGCGTCTGAAAAAGTTAACTATCAAGGGCCTATTCTAGAATAGGAGGGCAGAATCTGATCAGTCAAAAAAGGGCAATGTTTATGTAGCAGAGACCTAAAAATACACTTTCACCATGATAACTTAAGGAAAAGCGTCCGATTGACGGACTCTTTAAATGCCTAAAATAGAGGCTGCTATCAGAGATTCACTCGCTACACTTTTAGGGACCGTCAACATAATTCGTATAGAAATGCACAAAGACACTTTTTCTGTGATAAATATGCTACGGTTTTTCATACGAATTTTGTGGACATTTTCACCTTAGATGAAGTGTTATTGTAACACATAAGTGTTATAATAACACTTCATCTGCGGTGAAAATTATTAGGAACGAAGCGAATTGTGAAGCGAATTTAAGCGAATTATGAGGACAGCTGTGGATACCTCGTTCCAAGTAATCAAAAGATAGCTTTACTCTACACTCAGTAGGATACATTGCTTGTTACTACTCTCACATAGTCACAATAATTTTTGATTCCACTTTAATTAAATCTCGTATTTCTTTTTTATAGTTAAGTCTGTGTCACGTGGATAAATCAATGTCTTACCAACGTAACACAAATACGGTTTTGTTAGACGAATGTCTTGATAAATTTGCTGACACGGAAGTTTTAACTGAAGACAATCCTTGGTACTGTCCTCAGTGTAAAACGAATCGAATAGCAACAAAGAATATGAGTGTAACAAGATGGCCAGATATACTAATTATACATCTCAAAAGGTACTTTATATTATATAATATAGGTTATACACAATGCAGATCTACCCTTTGCTTTGTCAGAGCATTATGATGAAGATCTAGAAGTTTTGATTCCCAATAGTTACCTTAATGTTTGCTGATGGTCTTTAACAAAATATAACCTAAATATTCGCGAGTAAAAAAATTTCGCGAATTTTGCTCATATTCGCGAAAATTAATACTCGCGAAATAACATAATCGCCATTCCCGAAATTAAATACCCGCGAAATCTAATTGATCTTTTTCTCAACAATGAAAACTAAAGTGGAGGAGAGAGAATGACACTAGACGAAACTATTTATGTTTATTTGACGAAGATTAGTTAGTAACTTTTCTGAAATATAGCTATTTTTTGGTTTTTCAGCCATTATGGATTGATAATTGTGATTCGACGTTTGATGAATTGTTGTATATATTACAGAACGGTTTGAATCTGGACTTTTAAAAATTCGCTTTATAATCTTTTGTGCATTGTACATCGGTACAACTTTGTAGAAAAGATAAAACTGTGATCAGGCGCTTCATTCCTGTCAATTTTCATCTCAGATGAAGTGTTATTGTGCATACTTTGTGCATACGTAAGTGTTACAATAACACTTCATCTGAGGTGAAAATTATTAGGAATGAAGCGAATTGTGAAGCAAATTTAAAGCGAATTTTTGAGACGGTCCCTTAGAATGCATACGCAAAGACACTTCTTCTGTGATGAAAATGAAACGGTTTATAAAACGAATCAAAACGATTTTTTGAGACACTTCTTCTGCATACTATAATTAAGTGTTTCTAATATGACAATATAGTTCGTTGCACTGCATAGAAATCAGGACGATCGTAATTCGATTACGTACGGTTATTTAACATTTAGAGAAAATCTGTTACAGACTTTCAAACAGATTTTCTGTAAATGTCAAATAATCGTACGCAATGTAAACTTGATTATCCAGATACTAAGTACAGTAATTGGTTCATATAGTTCCTTAGAGTTCGTCTCAAAAATTCGCACCAATTCGTTTTATTAAAATTGAAGTGTCATTGTGCATACAGAGTACGTTATCGGTAAAATCTTCGTCTGTACAAATTATTCGTCGGTACAAATTTTCGTCACCTGCTGAAAATTTCGTCACCTTGTACCGACGAATTATTCGTACCATTTCTGAATTTTCAATAATGAATCCCTGACGGGATAAGTCGTGCACTTATGTGTATCGATCGTTATTTTGTCTATTTACTTTGCAGAGTGATTACTCTGGAACATTTGCATAATTAATTAACAGTCACTAGAGAAAAATTGGGAACGTAGAACTGTTAAAAAAATAGGAAGAGTGGGAGGAAACGGCATTACAAGAGCAAATGATCGATACACAATCGGTACCCTGTCAAGGACTGCATGGGAAAAATTCAGATATGGTACAAATTATTCATCGGCTCAAATTATTCGTCGGTACAAATTTTCGTCACCTGCTGAAAATTTCGTCACTTTGTACCGGTATGCACAAAAACTTCTAAAAATGAAAATTGACACTGCGTGAAAAGTTATGGTAACCCTTAACCCTTTCACTACGCGTGAAGAAGCTTTCGATTTTAGACTTTTTAGTCGTTTCTTTTGGTAGTGAAAGGGTTAACGATTTTATTAAATAACCTAAATAAAGGTCATTTTGTGATGGTTCCTCATTTCTTAGGTTTTATTATGAAAACAATCAAGGTTACAAGATAACATGTCCTGTACAATATCCTCTTACTAAACTAAATGTAGAATCACTTACTTGCCCTGATCATCATCTGAATGATTCCAAAACAACTTATGATCTATACTCAGTTATCTGTCATACTGGAAGTAAGTATATTTTTTATTATAGTTAATATCTATGACACTGAATATTTTTTTTAGGAATGGCAGCAAAATTTCGTATGGAAATTCGAATCGATTTTCGTACAGAAAATCTTTGTGCATTGTGCATACTAATTATGCACAAAGACAAATCTGCGATGAAAATGGTACGATTTGCAATACGAATTTTGTGGACTTTCCGTTAAACAAATCTTTTTTTTTCTCGGAAAAAATTTCTTTAGTGTACCAAACAGCTCTCCTGTGACGTGTATTACGCCAGGGTATAATCTAGAATAGAAGGGCAGCGTCTTTGAAAAAGGGCAATTTCTATGTGAAAAAGTCTTAAAAATACCTGGGTTTTTTGAAAACTAGGTATTTTTAAAACCATGTTACATAAAAGGGCCAATTTCTTCATTATTCAAGGGGTAGCGTTATGTTGTCGAAACCTTAAAAGGTCTGAGATATGCCTGTACGCGATTTATTACGCTAGTTCATAGAAACTTTCTCACCTACTTCTTTTGGTTAAAGCTTTTTTTCTGTCCTTCTACCTTTCTCGTCATCGTTATCGAAAATTTAAAGACTCTTGTTAAATTACGTTATTCTAAACCGTAATCAGGGTCTGATCTAGAATAGGTGGGCAGCGTCCGATCTGTTGAATAACGACAATACGGAAGCAGCCATCTGTACGTGTTCTTCAAATTATGTGTTCGGTAAATATTTGAAAAATTCCTGCAGAAGTGTCCTT
>JAUCNQ010112324.1:0-11532 GCA_032352715.1 Bougainvillia muscus | reverse complement strand
GTTCCAAGTCCGTTTTTGTAACATCACAAAAAATTGATTTGGATCAACAAATAATTCTTTGACATCAACAAAAGTTTATGTAGTATCAACGAAAGTTTGTTTCGTGTAGACAAAGTTTAGTTTAGTGTTCACCAAATTGTGTTCTGTGTCTACATAAGTTTGTTTGGTGTCAACAAAAGTTTGATGTGTGTCGACAAAAAAGAGTTTCAAGTCAACAAAAGTTTGTTTGGTGTTCGCAAAAATTGGTTGTGTGTCGACAAAAAAGAGTTTCGTGTCAACAAAAGTTTGTTTGGTCTTTACAAAAGTTCGTTTTGTGTCGACAAAAAAGAGTTTCGTGTCAACAAAAAGTTATAATATTTTCCGGTTTGGCGCGCTGTAGAAATCTGCAAAACATACAAAGATCTAACTGAAGCTTCTTTGAGTATCTATATTATAAGTCCTAGCCATAAACACAACATCATATGCATTTACAATTGTAATGTACGACGACAACGAAGATTTTATCTTTGTGTATATAAGCTACGTGCATGCCATCCTAGGATGGAATGCAAATAGCCTATATGCACACATGTAAATAAAGCCTTACGATCGCAGATCAGAATGTGCGTAAACTCTCTGGTAAATGTAATATATGCCTATATCATTTTTTCAAAAAGCTATTTTTCTGGTACATCTTGTCCATAAGAAAATTAAACATTCGACTGAGAATGTAGCAGCATTCATGATACCAAATGCCCATGGTACGAAAATTAGAAATTGTTTGTTTTCTTTGGAATATTCCATCAAAAATTGAAAAGACGCATTTATAGCAAGAAGACAGCAATATGCAATCATAGTCAATAAAATAATTGATTTTCCACGATTTATTTGTTGCAGTGATCTCTCATTAATAGAAATATTCGTCTTTTGTTTTTTCAAAAATTTTACAAGCTTTACAAAGTAAATGAGAGCTATTAACAATGGTAATGCCAATGCTGAAGATGGAACAAGCATAAGTATAAGATCTGGTAAATTCATGGTCATAATTCCGACTACGGTGAGTGTAACAACAAAAGATAAAAGCCAAATAGGTAGAAATATGTATAGCAGAATGAATTTTGTTCTTTTGATTTCTGTTAACTTTAACTCTCTCACCGCTTTATATTTAGAGTAACTCAAATATGTGACTGTAATAACATTAACCATCAAAGGAAACATAAGAAGAAAGCCATTTACAGGTACAGAAACTTCATAAACATTAGTCAGATATCGTACACGATGTAAGATTCCAGATGCATTTCCGATAATATTTGCAATGTAACTAGATATTAAAATTCGATTGATATTCGACTTGTGAAGGACTTTACTCGAAATGGTTAAAACTACACAATAAATATTTACAAGGAAAATGAAACCGAAGATTCCAAAAAATGCAATGACTGTTTTCTGATCACCGTATACGTTCTGTTCAAACATTCCATTTCCATTTCCATTTGCGGTGTTTGTTGTGTTGGTTAAATTTTGCATTATCACGGAACCAAAATAATTAATTTTGTGATTGTTATTTTTGATGATTCTAAAGTGTTGATTGCTACTTTTTTTGTGTCCCAGTAAATGCTCGCATCATGCTATAACAATACCGCAACACTGACTGCCGAACTAATTAAGCATAAGGAAACGTTGTAGTATGAGATAAAGTTTCACAAATTTACTACACTAAAAGTGGCGACGATCTTTGATTTCAGATTTTCGTATTGACAAAATCATTTATAAATTCTTCTTGTGTGACATCAGAAAAAGCCTAAATAAAATTTATTTCATAAGCTTTATAATATAATTTAATATTTCCGAAATGAAAATTGTGAAGTTGTATTGACACTAAGCATATTTATTGTATAATTTTCTTGATTCCACTAAAGCGTATTTACAACATTCTAAAACATTGAAATCCCTGAAACAAATAACAACCCATAGTTTTGTTGCATTAAAGCGTTGAAGGGTTTTTTGAGATATAAGCTCGACCATCTTGGAAATTGCTATAGCTATTGTTTAATTTCCAGCTGAAGTGCAAGCAATTGTTTGGCTTTTAGATAAAATCAAACCATTGCTACTTTCATACAGTGTTATTCTTATAAACTAAATTCTTGTGGCTAAAAAGTTTTAAAAACGGTTGTCATGGTTACCATCTCCAAAGGGAGATGCAGTTATTAACAAACGTCCCAGTTACACAAACTGTCTACACACATACAAGAGATAAATCTGATTGGTTCTATGAGTCACCATTACGAAATAAGAGAAGTTTATGCGAATCAATTTGATCATTCAGGGACGGTTGTTCAATAGCTGTACAGGCAGCTTCAATTTTCTTCCTGAATGACGTAACCTGCGGAGCTGACAACAAAATAAACCAAGAGAATTCATGATTTGGATTTTTACGCAAATGTTTTATTGGCTCAGAATCTTTGTTTGGGTTATTATGTTCTGCCCAGCGAAACTCGACATTTCTCACAGTTTCACAAATATATTCTTCCGAACACGAGCATATCTCTTTGTAAATCTTACATGATTGATGGGTATTGCTATCTTTAAGGCTGAATAGTTGTTTAACCTTCCTGGTCTTCCACTTGACAGCAAAATCAAACATATCTTTTGTGAATGTACCTAATTTACTAAGGTATCTCACCGAAGCTGTTTTGTGTTCTTCATAAAATGGAATTTCAATTAAAGTAAATGGTTTGGAAGGTTCAGGAAAGAAATTGGATGGGATTATGATCTCTTCCTGTTCTGACCTTTTGATCTCAAATTGATTTATAACGCTATTGATGAATCTATTCGGTTAGCTTGCGTTGGTGAATATTTGTCGGATTTTGCTTTTCTCGTTTTCAAAATTCGTTGATATACGATATGATCGGTTTAGATCTCCATGAACGTGGCAACCTTGTCATTAAAATAAGAATAATTTAAGAATACATTACTTTCAGTATCGGAAAGTTCTTAAGAATATCGAGGCTCAGCAAAAGTTAAGGTATTTTTATAAAAAAAGTGTGTAATGATATAATATGGCTCTTTGAAATTTGAATGCAGATGTTTATAGAAAATCACTAGTCCAACAAATTTAACTTATCGGTTAAAGGTTTTGTCGATTAAAATATTCGTCACCTACTGAAAATTTCGTCACTTGTTACAGACGAAGTTCTTACTGATAAGGTTTATTGACGCTTCCAAAATAATCACATACAATGAGCAGTGGCAGATCCAGCCCTATTCAGAGCATTACGATGGTGCAGAATTATTTTTAATTCTTAATAACTCTATGGATGACAATGGGTCTTTAGAGACCCATTGTCATACATAAAGTAATTAAAATTAATGACTTTGAGTCTCCATTGGATTGCTGTGACTTGCTGTGTGATTGCTGAGTCCGCCTCTGCAGCCCTAGTCAGAGAATCGCGATAGAGAACTAGTTAATATGCTTTGTTTCTTGCACTCCTATTAATTCGGCATAACCTCAACGAATTATTGTTTGATTTGTAATCACTTCCATCTTCGGTACTGACTGAGTTAACAATGAATAAGGGTTCGTCTCGAAAATTCGCTTAAATTCGCTTCACAATTCGCTTTATTCCTATTAATTTTCATCTCAGATGAAGTATTATTGTGCATACTTTGCATGCACAATAACACTCCATCTAAGGTGAAAATGAAGCGAATTTTCCAGCGAATTTAAGCGAATTTGAGCGAATCTTTGAGAAGAACCCTAAAGTAATTCTAAAAACAATATTTATTTTCTTCCTTTTTATTTTCAATTTTATTTAAAGTCGATAATTGTATTTTTTATTTTTTTTTAAAACGTGTTAATTGCGCACTGCAGATATCTACGAGTGGATGTCTATAGATAGCATTGTCACTCAGTATTGTTAGCTTCAACTCAGCTAATTCAAATCGACTGTAGGCTATATATATATAAAAATATTAAAATAATAATGTTAAAATACCTCATATATCCACTGCATTTGAAACAGAAATAAAACCCGAGCTGGACTTCACTTGATGATGGCGCATTCGAAAGAAATCGAAAGAATAATTCCCTCGGATGTGACACAATCCTGCGAATTCCAAATACTGTACAACATTCTACATCAAAAGCAGTGAAAACCGGAGAGGTTAAAATGCTACATATACGGCAGTTACACAACAGAGTTTCTATGGAACGAACACCTGTTTTGAAAGCTTCAAGTGATGCAGAGTTATTAATCTCGTTTAATATAGAATCAAAAAGTTGAGCACAAACATGGGAAATAGATAGTAGACTAAATCGAGTAGTAGGAATATGCGAACGACCCAATGAACTCGTATTTCTCAATTCATACGGTGAGCGGCCTTTAAATTTAAATACTTCTTTCATATAAGAAGGTGAAGGGTTATTCTTGTACTTGAAGATTTCCTTGAGTAAAATTTCACAAAGGCAACTATGAACGGAAGAGACATATAGTGACTTATCCGATGTTAACGTAGGTGCTCTGGAACGAATGCTATCCATCGTAGACAGATTGGTCGTATTTGAAAAAGTCAATAGCTGGTTTCGCACATGACAAAAGCGTTTGCACATTTAAGTCGCATTTCTTCTGTCATGTACCTAGAAATTCGCTTAAGGGCATTTAACTTGGCAAATGCTCTCCTTCAGAGAGTATTGACAAGTTCTGAAAACGATAACTTGTTGTCAAGAGGTATACCTAGTAGTTTTGCAGAGTCACTTTCCATGACATTTACGCCATTTACATTTATACTAACTGCTGGTCCGTGCCGTTTCCCCAGCACTATCAGTTGACATTGTCTCCATTTAATCGTAGGCCATTTATAAAAACAATTTAGAGATTTCAGGCATTTTTATCTCTAGCCTCCTAAGTAAAACATTCAAACAGTCATCACAACTGTCTAAAGTGTTATCATATGCATAATTGCAGATGTTTATATCTGAGAGTAAAAAGTAAAAAAGGTCACTATGGTAAATATTGAAAAGCAGGGGTCCTAACATGGATCTCTGTGGAACGCCTATCTTAATATACTTCCAACTCCTAAACGCATCGTCGATCGTCACTCTCTGATATCTATCTGTGAGATAGCTTTTGATGAAAGGCAGTGCATTTTTGGAGAAGCCTTATGCATTTAATTTTGCTATTAGCAATTCATGGTTGATGCAATCAAATGCTTTTGACAGATTCATTAATACTGCACCACCTACTTTCTGCCAATAATGCAACATCCGTATTAGGATATGTTGCGTATTGTAACCTTTTCTAAAACCAGAGAGATTTGGACATAGTTTAGAATCCATGAAAGAATTTATTTGATCAAACATTATCCTTTCATAGATTTTTGACATATTTGTTAGCTTGCTTATTGGCCTATAGTTGCTTTTTTCAAACTTATCCCCCTTTTTATAAAAAGAGTTTACTTCAGCACGTTTTAGACAATCAGGGAATTCACAGTCAGCCAAAGCTGTATTATATTCTGTAGTAACTGCTCGTGATTTGGAACACTAAATTTGCTACAAGAATGATAGTATATCCGGAAGATGTAAATAAGATAATAGATGTAGTACGTTCTAATCTCTTTTATGATCTTGATTTCATAGCAATATTATTTTGATGTCCTTTCAGAAATATATAACAAGTTTCCTACAGCAAGTAACGGCTGCGATTAACGGTATCGATAAGAAAATTGCAGTGAAGACTACAACAAATATACCACTGAAGGCATATAGATTGACAACTGTAGCTAGACCTGTGAGAACAAACGACGTCAACCAGATGGGAGTCATAGTAAACAGAATGATATTTCTTGTTTGTTTGACAAGTTTTAATGTTGAAATTGCTTTATACTTGGAATAACTTAACACTAGAACAGTAAGAATGTTAATCATCAAAAATAATACATGTCGGAATTTTTTAACATATGTAGGAGCTTCAGAAGATTTAATCAGATAATGAACTCGATGAAATACCTCCAATTGAATACCAATAATATTTCCAATGTAACTTGATAGTAGAATTTGATTGATGTTCGATTTAAACAAATCGGCAATTTTTAAAATAATATAATAAATATTGATTAAAATTGGCAATTGTTAAAGTAATCGGCAATTGTTAAAATAATACAATAAATATTGATTACAAATATTACTTCAAAGATAGTTGAAATAATAAAAATAAGTGCTTTTGTACGAAATATAATATCTTCAATATCATCTGAGTAACTGGAAATACATATTGAGCTGTTGGTTATATTGCTGCTATTCTTGAGATTATTTCAATCTGTATCATACCAAACAACATATAGCCTCTACAATCATCGCAAGCTGATCCATAACATACCTTAACCTAGTCAACGCAATACAATGGAGAACAAAATTGCTTTTTAATAGTTTTACAAAATGATTGTTAGCCTTTCATTTGTTAACTACCGTAGAGTTCCGACAGTAAGTGGAGCGCCTACTTTAGAAATTAGTAGCTTCTAGGGGCGCCTATAATCTGATTGCAGGAACGGCACTGTCAGAAGGGCTGGCTTTACTTTTTTTAAAATAGAGATTTTTTTCCTGCGTTTACTTTTGAATGGCGCTTACTATTGGATCGCAAATAAGGGTTAATATACGACAATTTTTTCAATAAAGAGATCTGTTTGGATAAAGAATTTATGCCACTTAAACTTGTATTGTACTAGAACTAGTGAGAATCAAACACAAAACAACTTCACACTACTGGCTGTATAGCAGAGTGCTAACCAACTGCTGTAAATCGGCAGAATGTTGGCGTCGTGAGAGTCGATTTGTCGACGTGGTGACATCATTGGTTAATCTGTTTATCATTTCACATGTCAGATTAAGGAAACGAACTAGCTCCACTGTAATGTTCTACGAGGACAGAATGTTCTGGCATCACACAGAGTAGTATCGTACTGCTTTCAACTGATCTCGTCGCTTTTTTAAATCTCTCTTTTGGTGTTTATGCTTAAACTAGAAATTATTTCGTAATTTCTTATCCATACACCGAGGCTTTTGGTTTTTTTCAATTTTTTGAACAGCCCTGAGTTTCGACGGGCGTTTTCTGCTAAAAACCAAGCGAACAATTGGATTGCGCTTAATTCACTTATTTTCCGAAATGTACGGTATCAAAAATTAAATAGTACTAGTCTCCATCTTGTTTCTCAAACTTCATCTAAATCCTCTCCTGATCATCATCAGTATTTGCCCTTGCAACCACGATTGACACATCTAATCTTAGTGAGAGTATCACATAATATCATATAACATACAAAGTCTCTATAGTAACCATCACAATGCATTAGTTAGAGATAATGAGTTTGAATCTCCGTTTTTGTGCTTCAACTAGGTTAAAGAAACAGCTTAAATCAGTCCATCTAAAAACCAATGGAATTCGCGGTAAAAATTAACACAGAGGTTATTATAAATTTTACTTCTTAGCAATAATAGTATACTTTTTACCCCATCTTCATAGAAAATAAGAAAAACATTAGTAATAGTTAGTCACGATTAAACAGGAAATTTCTACAGAGGAAAGTAAAAATGTAAAATTACAATCTTCATCAAAACCATAGAACTCTCAGTGGTAGAAACAGACCCAGTCAGAGCAACACAGAGATGAGCTAAACGTTTAATTCTTAACAGCCTTCTATATGATGATGAGTCTAAGAGACCCATCTTCATACAGAAAGCTATTAGAATTAATCACTTTGAGCATGCTTTGAATCTCCATTTCAGTGCTGTGACTAGGTAAAACCGTGTCCTGAGTCTGCCTCTGACTGTGTTTTCATTACCAAATAATAGACTTTTTCTAACCTATTCGATATGAATATTTTATAAATATCGTTGACTCATGTATATAATTGTGTATTCGAAGGACAACTTCATTAGGTAGAACTCGTTCTTTTATTAAAGATGTCTATAAATATAAGAATCAAAGTCAGTAGATGTCTTTAACTGTCATTATTGTTAAGTTTTACAAAATTCCGTATTTTGATTGGACAATGAGTAGACAATATTTCCCATATTTAAACAAAATAGTTAACAGTAAGGAAAAATAAATGCTTTTCATCCTGCTGACGTAAAGTGCTGCACAAAAAAACGATTTACGTTCGAAACTTAGGTACAAGTGGTACAAGCAGTGTTATCTTGATTAAAAAACAGAACAATTTTTCAGATGTTATAAAAAGTGTAGAACAAAACAAGAACATAGAAAAACAACTTAAGGAATTTATAAGGGTGTAGTGCTGTATAAAGTGAGGTGGTTTCAAAATATAGCCAGTTGTTCCTAAACTACTTATGATATAAGACTGAAATTTCTACATATAACGTAATACAATTGCATAACTAGATGAATTTAAAACATGATTTTACCTAGTCACATGACTAATATGGAGACTCAACGTCATTAATTCTTAATTAATTTATGTATAAAGATTGTTCTTAGGAAAGCGATCATGAATTAAAACTTTTAGTACAACTTCACAATTTAACTGATTAAGTTATGTTTGCAATGTTATGTAAGAAATTTAAATATTAGCAATAAGTTTAATGGTAGTAGAAAATCCTGCGTAGCAGTCTATTAGTACTCCCTAATTACATGTACTCTCCCCAGTGCCTACGGTTCAGCTGTGGTTCCTTCACAATAGCCTGCACTGATCACCATTTCAATGTGACAAGGATGCGAGAATATTTGATCAAAGGTTTGAAAAAAGAGGTTTTTCTACCATTTCAAAAAATTGACTGAATATGTTTTATTTGAATAAAAAACTGCTTTTTATGAACTCCTTTTGTTATTAGTTTCTCATTGCTCTTTTTTACTCTTTTAAATCCGGTTTTTTATAAAATCTAACAGAATAATGAATTGTTTTGTTATTACAAAATGGACTTTTAAATCATGCCACTTGCAAATATCTTAGTGGAAGATATCAAAGGATTCTCTCAGGGGTCGGGGGAGTACTTATCTCCATGAGGTAGCCAACATATAACCATTAAACCTTTTAAAAATAGCTGCAGTTTCGATTTCTAAACCTGTAGCATTTATAATCAACATCTCGTTGTCCACTAACACCGTCCCAAGAATTTGGAAGCTATCTAAAATAAAAGCTATTTTCAGATCAGGTAATCTCTCTGATTTTAACAAATATAGGCCAATTTCAATCTTACCTAGTCTATCAATAATTCTTGACCGAGTTGTAAATGCTCAATTAATGGATTATCTGAAAAAGAACATATTAATCAACCAACTCATACCAAGTTGGAATCAAAACCAAGCGATCAAATGAGTTAGCAGCATTCACTAAGCTTAACCCTATTAGCCCTGGGGGGATTCCGCTCCCCCCTCTCACATTTTTATACGTAACTTCTGAACCGCACAGTATTTTTGCCTCAAATTTTATATGAAATAACATGGTAAAAGAAAATTCGATAATTTTTTTGCGGAACGGAAGTAGTGACTTAATTGTCAACAGGTGGTAGAAGAAAAAATTAGCGATTTTTATTTATTTTTAAATATGTATTGTTATATATGACTTTTTCAAAAATTGTAAGCTGATAATGAAAATAATAATGACTTTTAAAATAATTGGGATATTGCCACCTGTTAAAAGGAAATTCTATTTTCGCGAAAAGCAATCGCGGAAATAATATATGCTGACGTCATCAAAAAAGTAATGACGTCATCAGAAAAATAATAACGTAATTTTGTTCAGAAGGTGATAGATACTAATTGTGCAAAGTTTCATCATCATACCGTTTGTTGGCCAAAAGTTTGCGAGGGGGGGGATCCGCCCTCCTCCGCCCAGGGATGAGGAGCCCTAAAAAGCCCAGGGCCCTAAAAAGCCCAATCAATGATGTTTGGTACAGCACCGAAGCTCAAACGTACATGAGACCTTTTGGCTACCGTAAAGGAATTTGCAATTAACTTTACCAAGTCATACACTTTTCTTGGAGTTTTACTTGATCCAAGGTTAAAGCTGAATGACGAATTTTCGCGCAAATATAAGAATTATCCAGTCGAACAGGACTTTTGTCAAAATTATGCCCAAACATAACAACCCAATGTGCTCCAACAGTATATTTGTAATTGTTCCTGCATTTACATAATGTGGTATTAACATGAACTCATCACCCACACAACTCAGTAAACTTGACAAACTAGTACCCCGAGCTGTACAAACAATCAGAGGCAAAAATGTTGCCCAAGTTAACATTCCCACTGCACCCTTGTTCATTAATGCTAGAAAAAGAGCCTGCGCCATTGTAAGTTAGTGTCTGAAGAGAAATATACCTTTCCCTTTCGACAATTATTTCAGTGTCATGGCTCGCTTCCTAAAGTGCCTGGAGTGGATTTTACTTCCAAGCAGCAGGTGAATACAACGCTTTGCCGCTCTGCATTCGATCTTGACTGAATGATTGATTGATAAGCTTTATTTTATGAACAATAAGTTACAACATAACTACGTCATATTATATAAAATTACAAATTTCTTTTACCTAACTAATGAGAATTCCTTCGAATCTCAAGTAGGTGATCCTTTGCCTAATATGTCTGTTGATGGCTGAATACTCGTGCAAAAGGAAAGCTTTGGAACCGGTATAGGGAGTTTACTATTTTATTTTGGGAAGTACATTTGTGAGCACCAAGTACACGCTTGGGTGCTTCCCCTCGGATGAAGTATGGTCGTCTTTCTCATAGCTGTTTCTTTTCGGACGGTACTAGTTCTACTCATTTTTTTATTTTTTTTCTTCTCATTTCCCATTTTTTATTTTTATTATTATTTACCATACTTAAACTAGCACTTGCATTACAAACTATCCATTGCATGCACAAGGCTGCACTCGACCTTGAGGGTAACTAACTTTTTTCTAACCGTCATGTGGCAGTTTTCATACATATAATGTATGTATATATCTTTCTCAACCACGACCTAAATAGAAAACAGTATTATATATACCGATTAAGCACTCTTGTATAAATATTATGAAAAATAAATGATAGATGAATAAATAATAAATAAATTTGTAATACCGAGAATAATTATTTACTAGAATAAAAGTACGGACAGTAGTTAATTATTAGTAAAAGAGTACTAGGAATATTTTCTTCGGGGAGTGATTTATTACTGCGACAACGGGATAGCTGTATTATAATCATGTTCTACTTGTTTCGAAGGGGCTAAAACCAGTAGAGATCTGCAAATACATAAATCTTCTTGGAGTGTCCTTATTATAAGTTTCAGAAAAAGACAACATCATGTCATTTAGAATATTCAACAAGCTGCTTTGTAGTGCTTCATCTTGTCCATAAGAAAACTTAACATTCGACGGAGTATTTAGCAGCATTCTTGATCTCGAATACCCATGGTATAAAGATAAGGGAATTTTTGTTTACTTTGGAATATTGCATCAGAAAATGGAAGAACGCGTGTGTAATAATACTCATCTTGATGTTACCAAAGATATGGTGAGTAAAGAAATTCGTAAGCTTAACATCAACAAAGCATGTGGACCAG
>JAUCNQ010112313.1:0-11532 GCA_032352715.1 Bougainvillia muscus | reverse complement strand
CAAAAGATATTAAAAAAATCCGTCTAAGGGGGCATTTTTGCCCCCCCCCCCCCCATCAGGAATAGGGTTAACAGTTTTATATATGATGATGGTTATTTAGAGTCTCATCATCATCCATGAAACAATTAAAAATCAGTGCCTATGAGTTTCGATTTAACTGCTGTGATTAGATAAATGCCTGTTCTGGATCCGTTTCTGATATTCCTTAGTAACTGGTATTTATTTTAAACTGCTTCAGTACAAAAACAGACCCTACACAAAATTCATATGGTAAATTGTAGTCATTTTTTATACGGTATGCTCAAAGATACTTCTTCTGTGATGAAAGTGGTACGATTTGTGATACGAATCGTGTGTACGGGCCCTTGCTCTTACATCACAGCTCAATTACAGCTCAATTAAATATACTTTATAGTTATAACCAGGGAGGAGTTGTATTATATTTGCATCAAAATATAGGCATCACCATTTCTTATCTTGAATACGTAGTTGGAAAATGGGAATAACCAATCGTAGCCTGTTCTAATCCTTGACATCATCATTGTAAAAATACGTTCATTAGGAACAGATGTTGTAGAAGAAATCATTGTCGCATCCTGTCGTAGGACTCGTTTACATGGAAAATCGCTGCGGGCGAAATGAACTGTCATGGCTTCTGTGATTGGTTAAATTTTTCCGTCGGAAAAACAGTATCTTTGATTTAACTTGTTAAGGACCATCTACATAATTTGTAGGGGAATTTGTATCAATATCCATACAGAAGGAGTGTCTTTGTACATACTTTGTATGCACAAAGAAACCTCTTCTCTGTGACGATAATGATACGATTTACTGGACGGTTCCTTAGAACTCGTTTACATGAAGACTTTCTATAGGCGAAATGAACTGTCATGGCTTCTGTGATTGGTTAAATTTTTCCGTCGGACATGACAGTTCATTTTGCCCGCAACGATTTTCCATGTAAACGTGTCCTTAGTAACATATAGCTGTCAAAACAGTTTGTTAACCCTTGATGCAGGGGATACTCCTTTAATATTGAAATAGAAATCGATACGAATTTTGTGGAGTGTCTCTAAACTACGTGCCCACCTGCTTCAAAACTGATCATCTTTTTATTTATTTTTCCTTTCTGTCTTCTATAGGAGCTGATTATATAGACCATTACGATTTACCACGTGGTTTTCCTGGTACTAAAAGATATGTTCCTACTGCACATGAAGTGTCATCAACAATATTTAATGTTGTCAGAAAAAATAAACAAAAGTTGTCAGGTTTATCAACTATATTTATGACGTTTGGACAATTTCTTGATCATGATATGTCGATTTCACCACATGCAAGCTGCAAAAAACCAAAGTAAATAGAGTTTAATCTATAATAGGGCCCTATAATAGAAGTTCGGCGTCCGAATAGGTTAATAATGGCGATTTGCATGTAAAAAAACCCAGGTTTTTTTAAGACTATTTTACATAAAAGGGTCAATTTCTTATTCCTTATTCAAGGTGTAGCGTCTGATTTTTGGACTCCTTCAGGATCTGGAATAGAAATTTAATCTTATCATAATCTATAAATTGTTACGCCAATATTAAAGACTGTTCCTTAACCCTATTAAGCCCGGGTTATTACACTCTTAAAGCCGGGGGGGGGGGCATTATGGCCCCCACCTAGTAACTTTAGAACCAATAACTTTCAAAACATAAAACTTTGCACGAATGTTCACCATCACAAAAAATTATGATGACGTCATCATGTCGCCGATGACGTCATAAAGACGTAGAAAATTGAGTAAAATCACTATGTTTAAATTCCGATCCAGAATTTAGCAACAAAGGTTAGTAATCACTTCAAAACACTGTAATAACCATGTCATACGTTAAACCGGGTTTTCGGAGAAAGAAATGCTTTCCGGAAATTTCTCCGCCAAAATTTCCGTTTTTCCGGAAAATTTTCCTGAAATGGAAAAAATTCCGAACTAAAAAGGTTAGGTTAACAAATGTTTATGTGCAAAGTTATGACGTCATCGGCGATGTGATGACGTCATCATAATTTTTTTTACGCCAAATGACTCCTTTTGTAATATTTTCAAAGTTTTATTTTGTGAAAGTTTTTGGTTCTAAAGTTACTAGGTGGGGGCACTAAGTGCCCCCCCCCCCCCCGGCTTTAAGAGTGTAAAAAAAGGCCGGGCTTAATAGGGTTAACTCGCAAACTCTTGAAATGAGTCAGTCAAGAACTCAGTGAAGCTGTTTTGCTTTTAACAATTATATTCCCATTGCTTTAATGAGCGTAGAATTTCTACTCTAACATTGGTAACATTTAATGTTCAGAAAGTTATAATCCAACCGTTTAGATAGTTAAGAAGTCAAGATAACAGGTGCAGGATGGGATGACACAAGACAAGATACTAAGGAAACAAAAGTAGTCATCTTTGTCTATTTGAATTGGCACAATGTATCATCATAATTTAGGACTACTCGATAATGACAACAAATGTGTTTGACAGTACAAAAGTTTACTTTTACCGAGACAACGGATCCTTTCAGAAGGAAAAAATAATTTATGCTTGTGTTGCATGCGGTTGTGGATATAGGTCCATGAAAATAGCACTATTAACCCTATCTGACACCGGATTTTTCGAAAATTCCTGTCACAGGGGGTGGGAGACTTTTTGCCCCCCCCCCCACTACTATACCCTATTTTACCCGGGCTTTTTGACGAACACTAACACCCGGGGGGGGGGGGCGGATTCCTCCCCCTTTCCATAATTTTTGACTGGATCCATCTGTGATGATGAAACTTCCCACGATTATAGTACATCACATAAGGAACAGTTTGACGTCATCAGTTTTTGTGTCCACAAAATTTGTATATCAACTCGAACCATTTCCATCTTAGAAGAAGTATTGTTGTGCATATTAAGTATCTACAAAGACACCTTTCATGTACAACTATCCATGAGGATATTCATACGAATTGTTAGGAAGGTAACCAATGGTTAAGCTTAGATTAAGCTTGATTTCCTGATTACTAACTGAAGCGTGCACTTTACGTTTCTCAATTCTGCCGAAAAATTGAAAAAATACAGTGTATTTATGTCATTGTCTTGTGAAAGTGGTATTAAACATTGCTGCTGCGGCAAATAATCTGACAAACGAAAAATAATAAAGTTTGAACTTAAGTTCAAATTTTGTCCTGTTATGGTGTCTTGTTAACTTAATTCAAAGTGATACTGTTTAATATATTACGGGTGGTAGCGTTTTAATGTGCAAAATGACTTCCTCAGCTGTTAATCAATTGTTTTCCCTTTTTTTACATCCATTCTTTGAACGTTTTATTGTTTGCCAATTGACATAGTGATGTGTATACCGTTAACAAATTATACGGGTATTTTACGACTAAGCTGTTCCTATTGTTCTGACGTGGTAAAAATATGCATTCAGAATCAATATGTCAGTCGAGAAGCCTTCAAGATGATAAATGATAAATTCAGACTTTAAATTGCTGATGAATCGCATACAATGTAAACAATTTAGATCTATCACAATCGGTATGGAGTAATAGCTTAATTAATTTTAGAGTCAATTTGGCTTCAAGCTTGTTTTAAAGATTCTGTATACAAAATATCTGGAATTGCTCTTCAAGGTCAAGGAAATGCTCATTCGTATGGTCGTATCAACAGTTATACGGTCAAATACGGTTACAGAGATGGTGACAGGGAATACAGAATTAAAAATCAAATCAAGGCAAGAGATTGTACACAAAACCTGTATGGAAATTGGTATCAATTTTCATTCACAAGAAGTATCTTTGTGCCTTGCCAGTAGGCTCAAAAACACTTCTTCTGTGACAAAAATAGGAACAAATTGTTTTTCGAATTTCGTGAAAATATTTAGTCAATTAAGTATTGTATTAAAGTATTTTATATTTTTCTGTAAAAATGGAGTACATGTTAGATATAAGGATAAGGATAAGGATATCACTCATTATTGGATTATATTTAGTTCTCAAAAAGGTTAATAAGGTGTTATATTGGATTGCTAGGTAAACAATGCTAATAATGTGAGAATTCAAGTTTGATTATAATCATTGAAAATAATAAACGAAATGTTTTTTTGTATGATAGATATTCATCGGTAAGTTTTTGTATTACGGGCTCTTACTAATTACCCAGATACTAAGTTTAGGTAACAATTAAATTTTATTTGCCATATCACATATGAGGTCTAAGAAGCGAACTCTATCCGCTATGTTGATGGAGATGGCATATAATCTTCTGGCACTTCCACAGAGAATGTTATGTGATTACTTGGAAGTAATGTGGACGTAACCGACACCGACTTTATCTTATTGGTTGTTGGGCAAAGTGATAATCAAATGCCCACTTCGGCGGCCGAAATTGGCAGCACATTACGCTGCAAACAGAATGATAAAGTTGGTACTATTTTCTCCTCTTCCAATTCAAGAGAAATGGCTGAAATGTAGGATTACAAACATTTGTGCATTTACATTTTCTTTGTTACATTTAGGTTTTCAATGGAACAGAATCAAGATTTGGCACAAGTGTAGCGGAATTTCCATTCCCTATCTTTGCAAGATGTGTTCGCATACAAGCTAACAAAAAACAATGTTTAGGAATATGTGCTGCCAGAATAGAACTGCTAGGGTGTAAAAGAGGTATGTTTGCAACTACTTGCTACAGTTCATAAGGAAATATTTTCAATAAGACATTATATAGAAGAAATTTAAAAGAATGCATTTTTTGATCTGTACACAGCAGTCAGAAAGTTATGCATCTAAAAATGTATTAATTTTCACATAAAGAATTTTGCTTTGTACGTCAAATCGTATTATGTAGCCTATATTTTTGTAAAAAAGTGAATTTTTGATTTTGAAAACATCAAACCAGTTTAAAATGCAAAAAGTGATATCTGAATGATACTTGATACAAATTTTAATTGTTTATCTCAACACACAATATCATCGTCATTGTCTATTTCTTTTAAGGTTCGCCTTTAAAACCAACATTGGAATATAAAAACAAGTTCTTCACATGTTTTGCAAAAGGTGTTCATGCAAATATTAAATGGTCAGTAACAAGTAACTTACTCAAGTACACCATTGATTCAACGATACCAGATCTTAATGCTGACGCTTCTGTGAATTCAACCTTATCATTAAATTTTACTGGGGCGTACCCTTTCATTAATGCTCCGACTTCATATTGTACTGAAATAGAAGCTCTGCATGGTTTTACTTGTTTGGTTACTGTTACTTGCATGCTACACTACGATAATGTGACTACAAGTGAAACTTTACGTAACCTCACAGCGCTTTATCTCGGTAATGTATTTTCTTTCGTAATTATAGTTCTTCCCTTATCAACATCTTCATTTTAAAGTTTACATTTTATTAAATCGATTTATCTTATTATATTCTTGGTTGTATTGTATAACCCTATCAAAGCACATTAGGCTGTATCAATCAATCTAAACTTACATTAACATTATAACTTGTAGATTTCATCTCAAAATGATGCCTCAAATCGTTTCACGAAATATTTCATTTACATGAAATATACGATATGGTGACAACTAGTAAAGCCACACGTAACCTAACAGCGCTATATTTTGGTAATGTATCTTCTTTTCTGTTGTATTTCTTCCTATATGAACATCTTCACTCTTTACATTTTATTAATACATTAATTTTTGTTCTTGTTCGTGTTGTATAACACCATTAAAGCAGATGAAAGACCCCTCTTCTGAATGAAAACCGATAGGAAAGAAGCGGTGTTTTTTAACTAAAGCTGAGCACCTCATAAAGAATCTCATTTCCATGGCATTGCAACTGTCTTTAATTATACTTTTATGCCGAGTCTGTGGGATGCATATCTTATTTAATTTATCTTTCCTTTCCTTAGCAAAAGCTACGAAGATCAAAAGAATTTATGTGAACATGCAAACATCTGCTGCCAACATTTCTTGGGAAATCTCTCAAAACCCTAAAAAGTATGCATTTTTTCCATCACAATTCAATGTAACTGTAAAAAATAAAGCTGATTCGTTCTATGTAAAGTATTCTGTCAAACGAAATAAGTGGAAAGAAGTATCTGGATTAAAACCATATACCAGCTACACATTCAGTGTTTTTAGTTGGAATAAATATGATGTTGGTCCTGTAAAAAAGAAAATATTTACGACTTTAGAAGCAGGTAAGGAACAGTTAACAGTTATGCATTAAGATGTATCTTCCTAGTTTAAATCTTTGAGATTTTAAATCTTATTATTACGCCATCCTCAGTCTTCGAAGTGAACTAAATTCAAACATTAAAAAAGTCTAGTATTTAATGTGAGCAAACTTCAATGACTGAATGCAAACCACTTAAAGATAGATCATGTCGAATTATCTAGCTGATTATGCCTCAATACTACACAATTGCAAGATAATTTATTTAATCTCGAAGTTTAAACAAATTTTGAAATAAATGCGAGATCACTGCCGCATTAAATTTGGAATAATTTGATGAAAATGGTTTATTTCAATTTATCAAATTACAAGAAGAATCCTTTATCTATTCTCAGTGAACCGTCACTTCAACAAACTCGTAATCGCATAGTATGCAACAATTTCAATCTTCTTTGTCTGTTTATATTAATTCGTCTTTCTAACCTACAGAGTTGAGTAGGCGTGGTTACAGGATTAGCCTCATTAGTTGTATTGCCTAACATTTTTTCGTCTAAGAGCCATAAAATATATATGGATAAAGCAGTTTCTTCAGCGTAGATAATCTCTCGTACCAGGCTCTAAGCGGCACTGAAGCATGTTGTAATGGAAAGTCGCGACGACTTTTAAGATATGAAAAATATTTAAGGAGTAAATGTTTTATTAGTTTTAGTTGGTTTTAGCAAGTTATCAGACGAATGTGACTCCGTTTATTTCGAATTTCTATCTTTAAGCCGAACCTAACCTGTTTCTACGCCCACCGAAAAAGTGAGATATGGTTGATAAAAGACCTTGTTTACATGTGTCGGCAAGGTCAGACTGTCGCAGTTAGGCTTTAGTTAGGCTTATATTTTTATACGGGGGTGCAAATTTATGAAAACTAGTTCAAATAGACGGTGAAATCCCGGAATGAAACCCCCGTTTGCAAAAATAAAACGTTATTTTAAATATATAGCGTGTTGTATGTTTTTCATTTCCTTGTGAGAAGAGTGTGAAAACTTAAGAATTGAAAAACTTAAGGTAAGAATTTCGAGTGGTTTATTTATCACAGAACCTAAAATATCTCTTTCAAATCATTAATTTCTGATATTGTCTTTTAAGAGAGTCTAGATTAAAAAAAAATATTGGCTCCATAACCACGGTGGGGGGGGGGGGAGGCAGGGTATCACGGTGGGTGGGGTGAAGGGTTCAGGCAAACCTGTATATATTTTATTCATCCGAGACTAACCTCTTTTAAAACCTGTATCCCGCACCTGTTGTATGGCATTGCTTTAACTTTCCCATTCCATCGGCCAATGTGAACACAGGTAACTACTTCGAAGGAATTAAACAGACTTGTTTGAAATTGCACAGAAGAGACTTCCGGGGTTTGAACTTGACCACACTGTTAATAACAAAGGTTACTGTACTACACCAAGTTTCAAATTGTTTCAAACAGGTTCAAGTTTATGATACAAAAACTGTTATTTCGTTGCATTGATATTTTTTTATAGCACCAGAGGCTCCAATAAATTTCACCACCTCCTCAAAAGGTTACACAAGAATATCCTTTATATGGTTACCACCGGAGGTTACCAATGGTAAAATATCAAATTACAAGTTGAAATGTTGTCGTAAATTTTGTCGAGAGCTTTTTGTTATTAATAAAATAGATGCAGACGTTAGAACGGCTACCATTAATGATTTAGCAACACATAGCGAGTACAACTGCAGTGTAAGTTGTAATGGATTATTTTAGTCTTAATTTGGTGAAGAATTAATAAAAAATATGTATAAAAATATATATCGTTCTTTATGTAAAAATTCTATTTAAATCGTTTCACAAATCGCTTCATTATATCACAGCTGCAGCGCTAGTACAAGCGATGGGCAAAGACACTTCTTCTGAACCAAAGTTGAGAGTAATAAAATGAATTTAATAAGCAAATATGCCAAACAAATTATTATACTAACTTAACAGGAAACAAGGGGCATGTAAGCAAAATAATATATTATATTGTAAAATAGTATCGTTTCGATCCTTAACCACAATAGCAACGGTTTTAAAAAAAATCTCTTTAAAAAATCTTATCATTTGTATCAATATTCATACAGAAATAAGTGTCTTTGTATATACTTTGCATGCACAATGACACTCAGCTGAGATGAAAATGAAAGATGGCATGAAGCGAATTAAAGCAGATTTTTGAGACTGATGATGTGACTGAGACTGATGTGCCAGGGATCTAGTTCTGTACAACATTTGCGGTTCCAGTGTTGTTGAATTTGATTCTACTATCTAAAGAAACAGATTTTAGTGTCACTGCATGCAAATTTGAGTAATCCGTTTTTTCTGAATGTAAATGATTTTTTGACGTTTAGAGAAAATCTGCATATGATTATTTGATATTTAGAGAAAACCTGTTACAGATTTTCTCCAAATGTCAAATAATCTTATGTAATCAAAAATAGATTATCCCGATTTTCATGCAGTGGTTACTATACTATAAAGTTTATTTTTAAAACATCATTTAGTGATTAAAATCTTCACGGTTAAACAACAACTGAAATATATTGATGTCTAACCTGGTTCGACTGTGTAACAATATATAATTTCGATCGCACCTTTCTTCTGCTAGATTCAAGCCTATACATCTGGTGGAAGATTGGAAGGTGCGTGGAGCTCACCAATATTTCCTCAAACGCTATTTCAAGGTATGATATCACTTTTTATTTCTGCATTAAATCTTACTTTGCATACTCTAGTCACAACAAGCGCCTTATAATCTCGCAAAGTCATATTTAAAATATAGACGACCCATTCTAAAGTACAGTATGGCTTGTATTTCCATTACTACACTAGCATATACTGATCTATGATCCCAACTTTGGGGTTGTATTTAACCCAAATCGGTAGAGGCTTTTTTTTGCACGAAAAGAACGGGGGCAGGGGCCTCTTATAGCCTCTCCTGAAGATCTCGAGACCTTTTAACGCTAGAATTTTTGACTTCGCATGTGCTTATACTTATATTTTAAAAATGAAAAAAAAGGTGGCGCCACGTTTTGCTTACATAAGCACGTTTTAGCATAGCTTAGTCAGCAAAAAAACGAAAGTTTTTTAATTTTTGCCTCATTTCATTAATATGAACTATTGATTAAATAGTTCGTTAAAACTTAGGATCCTTGCATAGAATCTACTTAATTATGTTTTGCAATGCTCTATTCCTCTTTTATTAGGTCATAGAGTTTGATGACGTCATCAATTTTCATGTCAATTTAAAAAAAAAATATAAATATTTTTTTCAATTTTTTTTTTCAAAAGAAGACCATTATGTCCTCAAGTCACTTGTTACATGTTCCTAAGTGTGAAATACATGTTTCCTTTTACTGTCATCGGTTGGAAAATCGTCTGTGGTAATAACAGTATAACTTAGGAAGGTGTGCAAGCAGTAATTACAGTAATATTATGAATAATATTGACGTCATCGTTAATTATAGGAGTCACATATTATAATGACATGCTAATTTATACCAAAAAGCCTGGTATATTATTCTAATAAAATGATGTCATATTTCATAAATTGAGTAATTTGATGACAGGCGTCTTGACAAAAGACCCCTAAAATTTGAACCGGGACATAATTTTTTCTGAAATTTTCAGAAAATACGTCAAATAGATAGAAACTTAAAGTCACAGTCTTACAAATCTGTCGCTGAACTCTTAAAACGGTTATAGCAATAAATACCATAGAGGGGAGGGTGACAAAGACCGAAATCATGGAGCTCGCGACCTCTCGCCAGCAGCTTCGGTTTTGCATGGCATTACTCAGATCCTGTTTAATTATCCATACGAAATGTCTACGCTGATTTCTATTTGTAGCCTTATGATATTTATGAATATATACGAGTCATATTATCTACTAACTGCTCACCCTCTATGAGAACTTGCATGATAAGTGTACACACATTAAAGCATATCCAAATCTTGAGTTTATAGAAGAGGATCAAAATAAGTTTTTATATACCTCAAGGCTTTCTTTCACACCAACAAATTCCAAGTAATGCGCGTTTTTTTAATTTCTAAACAAGAATAAAACAAGCTCAAGAAACCACAGCAACCTCTTCGTTTCATATGTTTTACGGAATGATAAAAAAACAGAAACCAACTTTCCAACTGAAAACTACGTTGCACGGAATCGTGTTGTCCCATAAACTCTGTAGAATAATAGACTATTTATGCGATTATGAAAATCAATCGAACAATAATGCAAACTTTAAGGATGTTATATGATTTTCAACTTTAACTTGTAAGCATATTAGTTTCAAAACAATGGAGCCACCAGGAATTTGTTTTAAAAAGGATTCAAAAGAACACTTTTGTTTAATGAGAAAGAATTCGACGTCATAGACCTACTATCAAATCTGATTCGCATGAGTAAATATATTTTCGCCACCATAGTTTATTTTTCTGCTACGGCTACCATTTTTGAATATACTGAAAATTTTGCTGAGTCATTTACTGAATTTTTTTCTCTCGGGTCCCTGCATAATTATTACACACAGGGCACTATATGCTCACGCTGAACGTGCACAATAAAAAAATATTTGTTTACAACCTCGTCCCCGGGGCCTTTCGCTTTTTTACGTTCTTTGATGGATAGCGGAAAGAGCCCTGGCACCGCATAAGCTCTTTGGTCCATTTCGATTGCATATATTACGGAAAAACTTCTGAATCAGAAAACATAAATGTAAACATTGAGGGAAAAACGAAGCAGTGAAGACTCGGAGAGAAAAGCGAAGATGTACGAACTTATTTTTATTTTGGTTTGGTTTATTTTGGTACCCCGAATATGCAAAGCTTTGTCAAGGGTCAACTTGATTACACAGTAGGGAATAGGGAAATAAAAAAACAAGTGAAAAACATAGCTATCATATCAGAAGTCAGGGAAAAGTCAGGGAAGTTAATTACAAAAATGTTGTAGGAACCATGGGAGAAGGAAAGCTATAAAAAGGGTGGAAAAATCCATTTTGACAAAGGTTGAGTCTACAACATGGTCACACATGCTTTAACAATCTTGAAGTAAATGCTACAGGATTGTTTAACCCTATTAGGCGTAGGGTATTTTGGGGCTGTTCAGGACTAGGGGAGGGGGCGGATTCCGCCCCCTCCATAACTTCTGAGGAGGCATTCCGCTTAACATAAAAATTGGCACAGTTATACCTCACATTGATACAAACATTCTGACGTCATTATTTATTTGATGACGTCATTATTACGTCGGTGACGTCATAAAATACGTCGAAATCTCCGGAAAATGTGTACTTTGATTAAAT
>JAUCNQ010112291.1:0-11535 GCA_032352715.1 Bougainvillia muscus | reverse complement strand
CTTAAGTCTTAGCACTGCAGAGAGGCGTTTATTTTAAGAACGAGATCTGCTTCAATTTTCTTTATACCCAGGCACATATATGGTGGTTCAAAATAAATTCACATTAAGCTTTCTGGTTTTGCTCAACACTGGATTCAGTGTCTAAGACATCACGCAAATTCATCAAGAAACAGAGACCAGCAACATGTTTACTACCTTCTCTACTTACATTTACATAAAAGCTATTTTAAAGACTGATATACTTTAAAACATATTAAAAGAATCATCATTGGCTGTTTTTTTCTAGTCGGTTCGTTCGTTTTTTCTAAACAGTTGATGTTTTTATCAAATTTGTGTTTTAAAAAAAACCCTTTTTAACAGCAGCACAATAGAGCACGATAATATTCCTCTATGCCAGATGTCCTTTCAAAGCTTCTACATTTCATTTTAGCAGTAAAACATATAACAAACAGAAATCAAATGTGAAAGTTCCTCCTAGCTCAGCACTCTTCTGTTGCTTAATGCGAATGTTTACTTTTCATACTCTGGATAGACCACAATGCATTGCGTTTCGGCTGATTAATAATGGTATCGCTATCGACAAATAGGTCTATTCTCCTTCTTTTTGTCTAAAAGTATGCATCCTTTATCTTAATCTGTTTCTGGAACCATTTCTGATTTTGTTTAGAGCAATCGTGAAGAATATGGCGAGCGTGGTTCGTCTCTTAAAGCATTTAGACTTGATCAAGAAGAAGCTGCTAAACGAGTCAATGATCTACTAGATGAATCAGAGCCAGGAGCTGTTTCTAAAAGTTTGTTAGGTACGGTTTCGTATGTAACCAACATGTCCCAACCATGTTAATGCATGGGTTATTTGGTTGTTATGCGATGTAAGGGCGAATATACTCCTTCTGGTAGAAGTAATACCCACACAAATTTTTAATTAAGCGATAATTCCGTCCACATTGATACGAATTTCCATACAACTTTTGTGGATGATCTCTTAAGCTTGGTGCCCACTTGAGAAATTTCGGAAAAAACTTGCGATAATATTTTTATCATAAAATTGCATTAGTTGCGATAAGCACAATCAGCATATTCCGATCAAGTACCTGCTGACGTTCCCACTACAAAACTGTTTTTCATCGCATCGCAACTAAATGTCGATTTGTGTGACGTAGTAGGTCTAACCTTTACTCCAAGGTCTAACAAAACGGTAAACTAGCAAGCATAGGTTCTCTGGGAACAAGCATACAGGGAAATCAGTTAATTTTTTGCCTTGTGCTGCGTTTCCATCGACAACGGGAAGTAAACAACAAAAAGAAAAAACCATTTTGGATATGCGCTAATTACCGGATTCGATAGCTATTTGAAGAATATCACCGTTTGTTTCTTGAACTGAAACTTGGTGATCAAGAGCACTATCTTTCCCTTCTAGCCTCTATTAAATGCCTTTTTCCTGCCTTTTTAACGATATTTAGCATAAAAACTCCCTAAATCTCACTTTCAGTATGTTTTCATCACCTTCGTCACGATATCGCAAGTTTTATCTCATTTTTAAAATCAAAATTTTTTGATATTAATTTTGCCCTAATTTTGCGATATTAGTTGCGTTAGCAGGTACCAGTTTTGTTCTCATTCGTCTTAACTTTGCGTTAATTGCGATAACACATCATGCTCATTACGATTAACGCAAGTTTGTTCCGAAATTTCTCAAATGGGCACCAAGCTTTAGATTACATTTTTATTTATAGGCTCCTTAACCACATCTGCTGCACCATCTGTCTTTAACGCAAATCAATCACCCGTTTCTTCATCTGTGTCAAGTTCAATAACATCCCAACCTGGTAGTCTATTAGCTGCATTAAAACAACCAGTATCTTTACCGCCAACTATTTCATTTTCTGCTCCGACCCCAACTTTGGTACCTGGAACGAATGTAACCACGGCTGCAACAGGATTTTCTTTCCCAACAGTTACGACATCAACAATGGCTGACTCTTCTGCATCAAAGAGTGTTACATTTACTTTTGGTTCACAAGCAATCAGTCAGTCATCAGTAGGGTTATCAACTAGCAGTATTACAGCAACTAATACCACCGGTAATTTTTCACAGTTTGTGTCAAGCTCTTCTGTTGCACCAGTTTCGTCTAGTAGTTTTTCGCTCTCTGCTTCAGCAATATCATCAAATCAATCAAGTACACCGTCAACTGGTTTCTCATTTGGAACCGCCGGTGCTTCAAAAACATCTACAGCTCCTACTGTTGGATTTTCATTTGGTAACGCCACTGTTAACAGCTCAACAACAGCACCACCATTATCCTTTGGTATAACACCTTCCACAACTGCTGCACCACTTTCTGTTACCACTTCAGCTCCAACGTTTAATTTCGGTACTGCACCTTCTAGTAAAGCAGCTCCAGCAATAAGTCAAAATCCATCTACTACTGGGTTCTCTTTCACAAACGCTTTTTCTAGCGGATCAGATCAAAGTTCTGCATCACCAGCAAGTCTCCCCAGCTTATTCGCTGGTGCATCCGCAAGTAAAATCTCATTTACAACTACCACAACTCAGTCAATAGCCAGTGTTCATTTGACTACAGCAGCAACAAATGCTTTTGGAAGTCTTCCATCTGCAAACATTTTCAGTGTACCCGCGAAAAGTACTGCACCAGCAATTAGCCAGGCAGCCAGTTTATTTGCTGCACCATCAACTACTTCACAACTGTCTACGGCACCAAGTGTATTTGGAAGTCTGTCTACCGCAACAACAACATCACAAGGTGGATTTAATTTCTCGAGTAGCATTTCTACTAATGAATTTGCTCCTGGGACTGCATCTTCAGTGGCTCCTAGCATTTTTGGAGCACCAACAATGCAAACAGCAAATCCATCCACATCAGTACAAGGACTTTTTGGTAAACAAACCGCTACGGCCAGTGCTACTAATATTTTCGGTAATCCTCTAACCACTTCCAATACAAAAAGCATATTTGGAGCACCTGTGTCAGCTGCAGCTCCAAATATGTTTAGTACCACTTCATCAAGCACATCAAAAAGTATATTTGGTGCCCCTGCAGCAAGTCAAAGTGTTTTTGGAAGCTCAACAACATCGAATATTTTTGGTGCTCCAACCGCTTCAAGTACGTTTGGTGCTCCCGCAACTCAAAATGCATTTGCAGTACCAACTTCGTCAACAAACAGTGTATTTGTTCCTGCAACAACCAAGAGTGCCTTTGGTGCTTCTGCTTCTACCAATAACTTGTTTGGGAATAGTACAGGGTCATCAGTATTTGGTAAACCAACACCAAGTACTACAGCGTCTGGAGGATTCTCATTCGGATCAACTGCTACAGCAACAACGAAAGCAGCCACCGCCGGATTTTCATTTGGTTCGACATCACAGAGCTCAGTATTTGGTAAACCAGCACCGACAAGTTTTGGATCTACTACCACTGGTGGGTCTATGTTTGGTCAGCCATCTGCGGTGGCTCCAACACCATTTGGCGCGTCTAATACCGGATCTGTTTTCGGTGCACCATCTTCTACAACTGCGACAAACCCTTTTGGACAGACACAATCTTCCGCTGCAGGATTTGATTTTTCTTCGTCAATGAAGCAGGCTCCATCAATCAATTTTGGAGGTAAGGTTCTATCTAATTTTTCTATTTTAGTTTAAGGACCGTCCACAAAATTCGTATCAATTTTATACAGAAGGAGAGTTTTTGTGCATACTTAGTATGCACAAAAACACTTCTTCTGTGATAAAAATAGTTCGTATTACACGATACGAATTTTGTAGACGGTCCTTTAATAAGTTCATTTTATTGAGACTCGTTGGCTCATTTCTGCCGCCGTACGTTACTCTTTTTGTCACTGTCACTGATATTTATGCGTGTATAGATATTCCTCGAATATTTCTTCAAGTTTTTAGACGTTTTAATATTCTTAAGGTAGTTTTATGCTATAATTTATGGTAATGTGTAATGTAAGGGACCGTCCACAAAATTCGTGATGAAATGGTACGATTTGAAATACGAATTTTATTGACGGTCCCTAAGAAGATGTTCACTAACAATCTCGATCTTTTTAAGTGAAATTTGATGATGGTAATCATTTAACTGTATTTTCGGTGGGTTTCCTTTCACCTTAAGAAACCGTGTTAACCCGTTAATGCACAGGTCTACAAAACGTGCATACGTGCATTTACAATCAAGCATGTATGGCCATTTTCAAACACTGCGTTATAAGAGTTAAAAATTCTTTCATCGAATTTGTTCATCTCCATCAATTTCTATTTTTTGTATGCACAATGACACTTCATGAAAATGAAACTATTTGTGAAACAAATTACAGCGAATTTTTGAGAATGATTGGTGTTGGTTTTGGAGGTAAATTATATTCTAGCTTTGAATTTTAAGAGGAAGTCGTAAGGCCTGAGTTTAGATGAGATGTATGTACGTAGTTAAGTTCAAATCTTGTCGTCTTGTATATCATGAAAGGGTCAAACGATGACCGCAGGATTTTGCATATTAAAAGTGAATTGACATGGCAATTAAGTATAAGTTTCAAGTCTTAGACTGTCCACAATTTTTATATCTAAAACCCAATTCTTCTTAGGGAAACGTATGGCGAAAGTGGTATTACGGTATATTTTAGCATTAGATACGATTTGTGTTCGTGTCGTTTTATTCGTACCAATTTAATAAGTATGCTCATGCATACTACTGACAAAAACACGTCTCTTGAGGTGTGGATGACAGAATTTTCTACAATATCTCCTTTACTTTTAGCGACTGCTCCATCAAACGGTAATGTGTTTGGTGCACAACCTTCTGCTGCTGCAAAACCATTCAGTTTTGGTAATGCGCCGCCATCAACGCCTAGCTTTGGTAACAATGCAGTGACGCCCAGTTTCGGAACTCCACAAGGACCAACATTCGGCACACCGCAACCTCCAACTTTCGGAACACCAACCAATTTTAATACCCCCAATGGAGGTGGGGGTGGGTTTACGATTGGAGCAGGGGCATCGAACCCACCTGCTGGACGACAAACACAAAGAGCAAGGAGGAGATTGAGAAGGTGATAAACTTAAAAAAAGACAGATGAAACTAGAGGAAGTTATATTAAGTTAAATGGTGAAATAGCGCTGGCAACTATTACTTTATTGTCAAATACACTGGCTGGTGTCATAGCCGACATACACTAAAAGCGCAACGTTGTTATATTGCAGAAACATTCTTACAATGTATAGAATTGATTTACCGACTGTGTATTGCTACATCAACTACAGTGCTTATATGTTCATTAGACAAATCACAAATGTATGAAGGACGACTGGTGAAAACATTCGGCATCATTGGAAATAATGATGACTAGTTTATGCTTCAATAGTTTAATTCACATTTTTAAAACTGGATCCATTACTAGAATATTAAAATTAACAATCGCATCCCGAATCATACCATCATTTTCTTTACAGAAGGAGTGTCTTTGCGCATACTTCCTTAGTATGCACAAAGACATCCTTATGCATGGAAATTGATACGAATTTTGTGGACGGTAGTTAATTTGAATTAAAACAGTTCTTGCCTATGATACGTGTTACTGTATTGCAAATGATAGGGAGCTCGCGCACAGTCTAATCTACGACGGCAACGAAGCATTAGCCTTGTTACACAAAGGTATATATCACGTTGCCGTCGTAGATTAGACTGTGCGTAAGCTCGCTGATATGTAGTTGTCTACTACTCAGGAACCGTCTCTAGAATTCTCTTTATAAATTCGCTTCAATCCTAACAATTCTCATTCAGAAGAAGTGCCTTTGTGCATACTTTGTATGCACAATGACACTTCATCTGAGATGAAAATGAAACGGTTTGTGAAACGAATTAAAGCGAATATTTAGACAGTTCTTGCCTCCTAGCGTAAAGTAGAGATATATAACAGTCATTTGCTTTTACCATAAAATCTGTAAAATAAAAGCTACCACTGCGACAGTTAACAGATAAAGTAATACTGTGTTTTCTTTTACAGTAGTTTGTTTATGGGGAGAGAGCTCTAACCCAATGCAAATCTTTTTATTTCGCCTCTCACGAGAAGTGTCGTTTAGTACAAGCTCTTCTGAAAAATACCACCTTATTAGATGGATGTTTTAGATGAATTTTGTTCCGAAACTATTCACTAAGGGACCTTCTAAGGGAATTTCGTATCGCAAATCCTACCCTTTTCATAAAAGAAGCAGTGTCTTTGTGCATACTTTGTATTGTATGAAGATGGTACCATTTGTATTACGAATTTTGTGGACGGACCCTCATTATGGAAATATTGCCTTGTATTTATCAGATGTATTTGTGACTGATGGATAGAACGTATTACATAAATATAGTGCAATCTATAGGTTAAATCAAATTCAGGATGATGGCGCTTGTTCAAATCGACTAAAATCTATTTTCATGAAAAATTATAAATCAACCGCACTTGGTTCCAAGAATTTATTTTTCATCACAGAGGGAAATGTTGAATATCCATACGAATTTTCTGGACGGACCCTTACACTTGTGGAAGATGGTGTATCCATTTTTTATAATGAAGTATTATTTTCTGAAATTGTGTCTCCGTATTCTTTATTTGTAAACTTTATAGACTCGCATATCACGTGAAAATAGGAACAAGATAACATCGCAATTTCCATACTATAGATCTAGTCCAGATGTTTCGTATTATAAGAGAGTGTTCATCTGACGGTATCGAAAATAGTGCTCCAAATATGGTGTAAAAACATTACGTCTTTTGGTGAGTTTCTCCCACACTCAATGCGCCATTATTGAACATGTAAAAAGATAAACATAAATTACATCTTGTATAATCACCATATTTGGTACAATTTAGATGGTCTGATAGCTTTTTGTAACAATTCGTGTGATTCTTATCTCAGAAGTGTCTCTATACCCAATTCGATTCAAGCATTTTTGGTGGCATTTTACCAAAACTGTTCAGGCTATGGAGAGGCGAGATTGGGCTTTATATGTCAAACTCGATGCCACGACTTTCCTTTAGCTTTTTTCAGTTTTGGTTGTTTCGTACGATTTCTCATACGAATTTTGTGTTCAGTTTCTCAGGGATGAAACAGTTCCGGATTAACCTAATCATGACCAAGATGAATAAGTTTGGGGAACTAAACAATATCTTTTCACCCCGCAAATGCTTTTTCCGACAATGTAGAAGAATGTAGTCAAATATTCTTTTCAAAAGGAGTGTAACAATAAACTGCAATAATTTTGAAAATTCACTTTTAAGACAATCAAGAGTGGAAAAAGGTCCTTAATTGTATACTGTAGACAAGGCCACAGAAGAAAAAATCTTTTAACGTGTTAACGCTAGAAAATTAGTGGTATTTTCGTAAATCAGCCTTTTATTTCACTTTTCTCGCGAAAAAATGAGGGTTGTCCGTCTTATACAGGTCATTTATGATTTTGGTGCATTAAAAACTGTCCGTTTTAACAAGGTGTCCGTCTTAGAGTGTCCGTCTTGATCAGGGTTTTTTATAAGAGTTTTACCGTAATTCTGCTGGTGCAAAGAAAACTGCCCGTCTTACTCAGATGTCAGATGTCAGTCTTATGGAGGTTTGACTGTATTTAGTTTTAAAAGTTTAAACATCTTTCCCTGACTAATGCCACCTTGTTTCCAGAGCAATTTATCTCTTTCTGATTTTCATCTCGCCGTCTCGCAAATTAGAAAGAGATGAATTGCCCCGGGAACGGTGTTGCGACTAATGCCTGCACTATCTTGAAAAGTTCGCTGTTGTTCCATGTGATGCTAGGACGTACTACGTCATGTACATTTGTGTGGTTGAAAATATTAGATAGCAGGTTAGGTATTGTTGAGCAATCTACGATGTAGTAGCATAATTTTTCAATCTCAGCTGAAAATTGTCAACCTCGTTCCCAGCGCCGTTTATCTCTTTTGAATCTTATAAGACGACGAGAGCCTTTTCGTCTCGTCGTCCTACAAAATCAAGAGACAAATGGCGCTGGGTACGAGGTTGGCAAATTGTTTTATGACCATAATAAATGATAAGAACTTAATGAACCACTTTGTATCTACTATCCATAACCTTCTTAAAATTCTTCCATAGTTTCAGAAAGGGACAAAATGCCCTGGGTTGCTCCACGAGCTGAGACTTCATTGCGTGTACTTACTATCGGACACAATGACATTTTCTAATACAACCAGATGCTTCTATTGTCGTCACTGAATGGATTTGAAGACAATTCAAACACAACCTCGACCCCAGGGTATTTCACATCCTCATACAAATAAGTAAAATGCCCTTGGGACGTGGATGAATTTAACATCACCTTGCTTGATTTAGCGTAGTCACAAGTCAAGACCAACCTCGTATCCAGGGTCTCTTGCTAAGGAAGAGGACAAGAAACCCTGGGTACGAGGTTGAAGTCAAGTTCAGACTAGATCTTTAGTTTAAAACCTCCTTGAGTTTTGGCTTGCTGGTACAAAGCACCATATATGTATCATGGGAAACTCAATTTCAAAACCTTATCGTGGGTATATGAACCAGAGATTAAATTGACAGTTTCCAAGTTTTTCCGGGAATGTCTTAGTTGGCATAGAGCCGAAGGTTTTTTTACCCAAGATTCTTTCATCATACCCAAATCTATGTAGTTGATCGATGAAGTATAGTATTGACTATTGGAAGTACTAAGTTTAAAATCAATTAAAACCAAACTCCTGCTTGCTCGGTTCTAATGGAATTTCAGATAAAGGACTTGAGACGAACACTTCTTCTTGATTCGCAGTGCAAAAGAGCTTCAAAACTTATTATTTCTAGTGTCCACAGCATGATTTTGATTTGCGCCAGACGTAACAGCGCCAGCGCTGCTAAGTATTTGCGCTAAGTTACGATTTCTCCAGTGGACCCAGCTTAAAATACGCATCAAATACATAGCCCGCACTCTATCCGGCTTGACTAGTTTTCACAACATTATCTGACACTGTATTGACATTCAGTCCGCGAGGTTAGGGCTTTTCTTTACAGTAGGTCTACCAGCTGCTATGGTCAGCCAAGGACGTTTTCAACCTCCCTGGGCGAGCCAGCCTTAGATAGCTAAAAATTTGGTAAAGATAAAGTCCGATTAGGGCGCAAAAGCGTTTAATGCAGTCTACTTAACTAATTCCGCAGAGCACTATAAGACAGTGAAGGTATATGTCAAATTATACTAGTAGGCTAAAATAATAAATCAGTCAATAAATGTTTGGCTTTGATTGCACTTGGGCGGAGGGTGACCATTTTGTTTTTTTCTGAGGGGGAGCATCGCATCACACAGATACTAAGAAAAACATTCAATCCAGCAAAAAATGAACAGTTGATTAGCTAACAACTTATAGATAGAATACCTACTTATCGAATCGTTTTTTCTGAAGCTATATATACTAATCATATTAAAGTCAAAACAAGATGGTAAGTGGTGATTTATTTTATTCATTTTTCCTTTCTTTTCCTTGTTTTTTTGATTTTACACTGTGTGTGAAGCTACAGTAGCTAGTTAGCTAAACTTCATATGTACTGTATCTCAAAATATGTCTTCTCTAGGCACCTGAAAGTAGAGGCTGTTACCAAACACGATAAAATAAATGTTTTATTGTTCTGTGTACTGACTGTACCAGACGTAATTAATCAAACAGTTCGATAATCAAACATAGGTGTAAATGGAACAGTAATCGAACTGATTATTGATAAATCCGAAATGCCGGGGTAAGACACTATCTCGAGCAAAAATCACCGGACAACATAATCGAGGGTGCCGACACTCTTTTCATAAACCCCCGTACATAAATAATGGAGCGAGGGTTATGCTTACGGGTCTTAACTACAGGCCTGCAGGGGGTCACCAATTTAACCTCTAGTTGTCCCCGTAACACCTTGTAATACCTCTGTAAATCATATACGGTTGAGTGTTACGGTAGCATTACGTAAATTATGGGGTTACAACTGGGAAATACGGGGATAATTAAATCGGGATGGCCCCCGTAACTCGAAGAGTCAGCGCCCTCGTCAACATAAAAGCCCTTATTTGCAGCACTGACCTTTGACCGGACGTTATTTCTAGTGCTGTATTATAGCTGCTAGACTGATAGTGGCAGTGTTGAGCTATCTAGTAGTAGTATGGTATGTAAAGCTATTATGAGCTATGAGCTATGTTAAGCTATCGCGACACTTTTAAAGGACGCTTTGATCGCCACCAAAGGAAAAAATATGGCCTATGGCCGTTTAGCACATGACAATGGGCCCTAACTTTAAAAGTTATTAAAGTCACCAATATGATGCGATGAAGCGCATCGCATGCAAAGTTATTCTGGGTTAGAATTAAAGTTTCTTCTTAATTTCACAATGGAAGAGATACAATATCATGTATCATCCATTTTTTATAAAATTTTAACCTGGCCTTATTCACGTTGTAACCTTCTCAATCTACTAATTTTCCTATTAATTTGGGAAGAAAAAAACTGTAGTTAGATGTTTTCTAGCACAAGCGATAATTTGTTTCCCCAAGATCTTGAATTTCTTTGAAACTATTTTCCTATTGCTATATCTAATAGTTAAATTTTCAAATGTAAAGGCATTGTTACAGGTAGATGTACCTCAAAAACACCAACAAATTTACTTTTGCTATATTTTTTATTAGAATAGAATTAAAACAATTTTTTTTTGGTATTTGTCAAGTGCAACCCTATATAATTTCTTCCCGAAGGGGTTTGGAACAATTTGCAAGACTTTTGATACCATATTTTTTATTTAGAAAGATACCATTTTTTTATGCATACCTCAAAAACACCAATTAAAGAAATGTCAATAAATCTTAAAATACTGCCTCAAATGTTTCAAAATTTTGTATGTTGTTATCATTTTAAATTGTCTTGCTAACTAAATACTTACTGCAAACTTAAAATCAACTTGTATAGCCAATGTACTACAAATGCACCAAAAGGTGTACCTCAAAAGCACCAATTTGATTTTTCATGTTGTCGAAAAAACCACTTTAATTTAAGTTCCAATATGTTTTTTATTGAATTATGAATACCATACCTAAAGTTAATGTTTTAGTATAATTAAGCTTGTTTTGTTATAAAATCACTAGATTATAATATCAGGTTGTTAATCTTTCTTTTTTATTCTTTCTGTATAGTGAAAAAATGTTGACCTTCAACTCATTTGCCATGCTGCCCATTGTGTTAATTTTTAATTAATGTATAAGGGCTACCACCAATCCAAAATCAAGTTGAACTCATCAGGGGCGTATCCAGGCCCAAAATGATAGCGTTTGAACACTAAGTGGCCCCCGGTGGAAATAATCAAATAAACGAATAAATATTAATCAACTAAACGTGTTTATCAATTTCTTACAAAACAGCAAGCCCTTTTTACTTACCAGTTTGGATTTCGCAGAAAACATTCAAGATCCCACACTCTCTTGAATATGTGTCAAAAAATTACAAGTGCTCTTGACAAAGGTGAATATGCATGTGGAGTTTTTA
>JAUCNQ010112280.1:0-11535 GCA_032352715.1 Bougainvillia muscus | reverse complement strand
AAGCAGGTAATGGATGAATTAGCTCAAGTTGAACCAGCTCTTCTTGATGCAAAGACTGCTGTAAAATCCATAAAGAAAGCTAACCTCGATGAAATCAGGAAACTTGGTAATCCACCTGCAGCTATTAAACTGGCCTTAGAATCTATTTGCTTGTTGCTTGGTACTCCAACTTCCGATTGGAAAGAAATCCGGGTTCTTTTGACCAAGACAACATTCATTCCAAGTATTGTTAACTTCCAGACTGAGGAAATAGCGTAAGTGTTAATCATTCAGGCTCTCGACTTTGAACTAAGGGTTTGTCTTAAAAATTCGCTTTAATTCGCACCATTGTGCTTTCCAGTATTGTGAAGAAAGCAAAAAACATGAAGAAACGGAGGACTAATTTCAGCTTTGTTACTGTTAGGTGACTATGTTCTTAGCTGGATAGAAATGATTGTGGTTGGAGAGAAATACCAAATGTAATCACACATTATGAATATGTTATTTTGTAATCATCCCGCAATTTTTGAAATCACCCTCTTGAAAATAATTATAATTTTTTTATTTCAACTTTTCCAACACAACTGATACCATGATGGAATGTGAAATGTTCAAACATTCGATTTCTTTAGGCTGTTTTACACATTGTTTTTGTGTGATTAACATGTTTGGTTCGAGCGATTTTTGGGATAAAATATACCCTCGTTCATTTTTGAAAATTTTCAAATCACCCTCCTTTCACTCAGGCAATTTCAAAAAATTTCAAAAATTCACTCAGGTGATTTATTCCAAAATCACCCTCCCAAACATGTCATCACTAGTACAAATACAATCGATTCAGTTGATTTTGCATTAATTATAAAATAGTACCACAATTTAGTAGTGACATGCAGGAGCACTTACAAGTATAGCAGCCAGAAAATATTTTTGTATTTTCTATAGATCAAAGATAACAAAAAGTCATAGATAAAAATCTCTTGTTTAGACCCGAAACTCGTAAGCAAATGAATAAGTATTTGAACAATCCTGACTACACATTCGAAAAGGTTAACAAAGCCAGTGTTGCATGTGGACCACTTGTGAAATGGGCTATTGCACAAGTTTCTTATGCACAGATGTTGCAGAAAGTTGATCCCCTGAGAGCAGAATTACAGAAGAGCGAAGAAGACATGCTGATGAATGAATCAAAGGTAAGTTTGAAAGTTATTTAATGTCTTCACTAAATTTTGGAGTTTCCTTCGTTGCAAGTTGATGATTATGTTTACAGACCTGTTCTGAAATAATGCATGTGGAAATAATACATGCACCACCATCTGATTGCAACAGCATAAATTACCAACAATTAAGTTATTTCTAATAAGTTTGTCTATGTTTTTCTGCTGTAAAAAAGGTTCCAATCAACAGCTAGCCTTCCTAGGTAGATCGCTTTCGTTGCACTTTGCTTGGTCTACCACCACTGGTCCAATTTTGCGTTCACAGTATTTCAGTTTTCTGTAATGCTGACGCATGCGCATTCACCAATAACTAAGGGGAATATCCGAAGCAACGGTAAACAAAACAAGGTGGTCCTAGTATTACTGTGAACGCATTAAGTATAGCAGTGGTGGTAGACCAAGCAAGTGCAACGAAAATGGTCTACCTAGGAAGGCTAATCAACAGCCTACAAATATTTTTAAGAAGTTATAAATGAATGCCTATACAGTTGACTCTTGATATTTGAGAACTCTCAAAGAACTGGAAAAATAGTTGAGTGCTTCATATGACATGGGACCAACGATTTGTTTGAGATATAGAAAGATATCGGGTATTCGAGATGGCGAAATTGGACTGTACCTATTTATCAAATTTGGTTTTCAGTAGAAAGTGTTGAATTTCAATTTTTCAGCTGATTGGTAATTTTTATCGTTCGGAAATGGAAAGTTGTACCTTACATAATGAAATTTTTTATTTTTCTCTAATTCTACTCAAAAATACAGGGAATATTAAACACCATACATTAAATAACAGGTGGCTAATATACTCAAACACAAATAAACGAATTCGCATAAATTGATCTATATTTATTATGCTTTATTTAGCTTGAAGGTGTAGCTGATATGATCAATGAGTTAGAAAAGTCAATTGCAAAGTACAAGGAAGAATACGCTTTACTTATCAGTGAAGCACAGGCTATAAAAGCCGATCTTGCTTCAGTGGAGGCTAAAGTTTCAAGGAGTACAGCATTGTTACGTAGTTTGGGCTCAGAACGACAGCGTTGGGAATTAACAAGTGATGGGTTTCAGACTCAGATGGACACAATTGCTGGAGATGTGTTGTTAAGTGCAGCGTTTTTATCTTACGGTGGTTACTTTGATCAGCAAATGAGATCAAGTCTCTGGTCAACATGGTCAGCCCACATGGAACAAGCCAAAATAAAGTTCCGCCAAGATTTAGCCAGAACTGAGGTATCCTTACACAAGTTGAACCACATTTTGTTCACGTTGTTCACTACCACGTTTTGCTAAAACCTGAAAATTAGTATTGCTTGAAATTACTAAGCTATAAGCCCAGAAAGAAATTTATGTTTTATTTTCTCAATTGATTTAACTGCCAATGTCTGTAAGAATTGGGCAGGATTGAGCAATTGTGATAGTGATGTCATTTAGTATGTTAAGGCATTTGATTGAGATTCAGAAAGTTAGAAGTCCAAATTCAATTTTCAAAGGCCAGGGTAAAGAATATAAACAATTCGAATGTATATGTTTATTTTTACATTGGACACTTATCTGATATGCTCTGGAATTGATGTTTCCTGAAAGCAACTACAGTGTTCTAAATAAAAAGCTTATTCCATGACAGGTTTTGTTTATCATACAAATGCTGTGTATAAATTAAGCACCACTAAAATTGTTTTTATATAATATGCAAATTGCTTTTAAATTCTTTTCATATTTGAAATAATAACTGAAATTAATAAATTTCTATTTATTTCTAGTACCTTTCTACGGCTGATGAAAGGCTTATGTGGCAAGCTAATGCACTGCCTGCTGATGACCTTTGTACTGAAAATGCTGTCATGTTAAACAGATTTAACCGTTATCCATTGATCATTGACCCTTCTGGTCAAGCTACTGAATTTTTGATGAATGAGTATGCTGGTAAGAAGATAACTAAAACAAGTTTCCTTGATGACAACTTCAGGAAGAATTTGGAGAGTGCCTTGCGATTTGGCAATCCTTTGTTGGTACAGGATGTTGAAAGCTATGATCCTATTCTGAACCCTGTCTTAAATAAAGAAGTCAGAAAAACAGGTGGACGTGTGCTGATAACTCTGGGTGACCAAGACATTGATTTGTCCCCTGCTTTCACAATATTTCTTTCTACCAGAGATCCAACTGTGGAATTCCCTCCTGACTTGTGTTCACGTGTTACGTTCGTTAATTTCACGGTCACACGAAGCAGTTTACAGAGCCAGTGTTTGCACGAAGTATTAAAGGCAGAACGACCAGAGGTTGACCAAAAGCGTTCAGATTTGCTTAAATTACAAGGCGAATTTCACTTAAGACTTAGACACTTAGAGAAAGAATTACTACGAGCTCTCAACGACTCGAAAGGCAGCATTCTTGATGATGACAAGTAAGATTTTGTTGTAACTTTTGCTTATCCTAATTTGTGCATCTCTTTAAAACCTCTTTGTCGTATTTAGTATGAATGAGGTCCTAGCGAAGATGCAAGATAAATACTTGTGATAACTCCTGAGTTTATTAATTAGGTATAAACTTAGTTTTAAAACATTGTTACATTGGAATGCATATGGAAAGTGTATTAAATTGTATATTTTCTAACTGAAAATTATCCTATAAATTTAAAAGATTGAATCCAACTTGTGTTACCTTGTGAACCTTGTGGTGGCTTTTGAAGAATATCTTCAGGATGCACTACTTTCCTTACAAAATAAGTATTTTTGGGATTTATCTGCACTTAACTTAAGGCCTTGCTGTGAGAGGTGTTTGATCGTGTAGGTGTAGGTGCACATACTACTCCCTTACATCGTAAATATCTTCGCTCATTTGCCACAAAATTACTGCTTTAAATTGTGTTAACTACAGCTATATAAAATCTTCATCGTTCAAATATTGTTACAGCTACTGGCTGCCACATTTGTTTTGATCAAACGTCGTTTTGATAGGTTGTGAAATCACAGAATGAAAAAATGTGTTTTCAACTGTCCTTCACTACTCAAACTTCTGAGGTGCTCTTTTTTCAATCATCTACAATTTACTCACAGCAAGGCCTGAAAAAATTTAGGTGATTTCTGCACCCGAAATATATGTAACTGCTTATTTCAGAGTTATCACTACATTGGAGACACTTAAAAACGAGGCTGCAGAAATCACTAAAAAGGTTGAGGAAACTGACACTATCATGATGGAAGTTGAAGCTGTTTCTGAGCAATACAGAACCTTAGCTGCTGCTTGCAGTAGCATTTACTTCACATTAGAGGAGCTAAATCAAATGCACTTTTTGTATCAGTTTGCATTGAAGTTTTTCTTGGAAATATTTCAATCAATTCTTAACAATAATGCTGAGCTTTCCGACAAAAAAGACCCAATGACTAGACTTCTAATCCTTCAGCAATGCTTATTTCAAACAGTTTATAACCGTGTTGCTCGTGGAATGTTGCACGATGACCGTGTTACCTTTGGTTGTTTGTTAGCTCGTATAAGATTAAAGGGAAGGAGGTAAGTAATCCTAAATTTAATTGTTCGAGATAATTCAACTTGTAATGATTAAACAATTCCGCATCGTTCCGCATTTTAGTGATGTGATTGTTACACACTCTGAAGTTGAAGACTTTTATTCTAGTCGTGAATATATTTTTAACAGATAACATTTGAATGTGTCCTAGGAAAGTTTGCTTGAGTAAAGTATCTTTTAGAAATGTAAAAATATATATACAGTATAAATGGAGAGTTTTGGAATAATTAACCTAGTTATTTAAACTTTTATAGCGAACCTCACTACGACGTTGAATTTGATCATCTTCTCCGTGGAAAAGAAATCGTGGTGCAGGCAGATTCGATTAGTATTGACGGATTTACTAGTGAGCAGAAAGTTGCTTTGCTTCGACTTAGTAGATTGGCACCTTTTAAAGATCTTGCAAAATATGTTACTGCCAGCCGTAAGGTAAGAAATGCCAACTTATTGATCAATTCTTAGTGTTATTCATGAGCTTATGATGAACTAAACAATTCCGCATCGTTCTGATGTTCGTGATGTTTCTTGTTACACACTCTGAAGTTCTCCCATGTAAATCCATATCCCTCGCTTATATCCCATAATATCTTGTAGCCTACCAAATATTCCCTTCACTGTTTAGGAGATTCTTGCATGGATCAATTCAACCAATGCTAATGAGAACGTACCAGTTTGTTGGAATACAACAGATCAGCTTAGTAAGTTTTATTAATTACATTGGTATTTTCTGCTAGAATCAACTATCTACGATGTTCGAACATTTTCTTGGTCTTCATCATCACACCATACGTAAAAGGAGATTGTTCACTGTTAAAGTTCTTCATTTATTCCAAGGTCTTCATGTGCTGTACGATTTCTTGTTCCTTACGTTGCCAGTCAGTCTCCGTTGTGTGAAATTACGAGTCTAATGATCTTGTTATACTTTCAATTTTATTATTCATCAAGTTCGTTCTTTAGCGGTACATCTTTTTGTATTTATATCAATAAGATCGAAGAGCGCAACCTACTTCGCCGATACCAGGTTTAATTCCGGACTGAAAGTGTTGGATGTGGAGCACATCTGCCATCTTTGCTTGTCAACCGTCTTAGCTACAAATATTAAATGCTGAAATACCTACTTTTCTCTTTTAACTACTTAATCCGCGTAGTTAATTCTTAACAAAGAAAAATTGCCAAATATTTGGGAAATGAGTTTTTGAGTCCTTGATTGCATGTCATGATGAATAACGATGCCGCCCCAGTCAAATCCTTTGGAAATGATGAGTGGCTTCTATTTCTGAACATGGTTTGTATAGTTACGGTCGGAGGGGGTACACCCTAAACTCAAATTTATCCCTTAGTGCTAACCTCACGGAATCACAGGTGATGTCCAGGAGCTGAGTATGGAAATCTACTTAATTTAACTTAGGTGTCAATCTCACATCATTGATATTATCTCTCTGAAATACTGATTATCTTCATTTTTAGCTTCAGTTGGTCAAATCACATATGAAACGTTAGTCGTTCAAGCATTTAGACCAGATTACGTTCATGTTATGTTACGCCGATATATCATTGCTGTTCTTGGTGACACCTTCTTACATGCTGCAGAGCAGGAACTAGACATGGTTTCAATTGTAGAAACAGAAATCAAAGCCCACACCCCATTGTTGCTTTGTTCAGCTGCTGGTTATGATGTTAGCAGTAGAGTTGATGATCTTGTTGCAATGACAAATAAACAAATAACTTCAATTGCACTTGGTTCTGCTGAGGGTTTCAGTCAAGCAGAAAAAGTTATTGGTTCGTCGGTGAAGGCTGGAAGGTTAGTGACCTTGTTACTAAAAGCTTCTTGTTTCTTATCTTGAACTGAGTGATGATAAAACAGCCAATCCTTTGAGCTATGCATTGAAAAACCCAAAAAAATTCTGACGGTTCAATAATACTATCCCTATCAGCAGACTAAAGATCTATCTTACCCTTAGCTATTATCTAAACTGATCATTATTTATTTTTAGGTGGGTGCTGCTTAAAAATGTTCATCTTGCTACCCAGTGGTTGGTATCTTTGGAGAAAAAACTTCACACCTTGCAACCTCATCCTAATTTTCGTTTGTTTATGACAACAGAAATTAATCCCAAAGTTCCTGTTAACTTGCTACGTGCTTCGAGAATCTTTGTTTATGAACCGCCACCAGGCATTAAAGCTAATTTGTTACGTACTTTTAGTACACTATCTGCCAATCGAGTATCTCAAGCACCTGGCGAAAGGGCTCGCCTTTATTTTCTTCTGGCTTGGTTCCATGCCATCGTACAAGAACGTCTAAGATATGCACCTCTTGGCTGGTCGAAAACGTACGAATTTAATGAATCAGATTTGCGCGTTGCTTTCGACATGCTAGACACATGGATTGCATCAGTTTCTGTTAACAGAGCTAATATACCGCCTGAAAAGTTACCATGGGACGCTTTCAGCACACTGTTAGGGCAGTCAATATATGGAGGACGCATTGATAACGATTTCGACCAGAAGCTTCTTCAGTCATTCATAGATCGGTTATTCACCAAAAAGAGTTTTGACACCGAATTTCCATTGGTCACAAATGTTGAGGGTAAAGACCACAAAACTGTTACTATTCCAGATGGTGTTCGTAGAGAACAATTTGTTCAATGGTGCGAGGGTCTACCTGACTATCAATCACCCTCATGGTTAGGATTACCAAACAATGCTGAAAAGGTCATATTGACTAACTTAGGTATACATAACAGACATTCCTTTTCTGTATGAAAATAGATGCCAATTTCGATAAGAAAAATTATTGGACAATCCCTAACTATAAATAAGTGGTGGTTAACCAATGATGATAACTATCCGCATCGCTCTGAATTAAAGCAATGAGGTCAAATAGTTACTCTGAGGTTGTTTTCTTAATGGTAATACTAAAAAGTAATACTGTAATATTTATTTCCTAATAATTTCTCAAGATTAATCATTTAAATTAAGAGAACTAGATAATTAATCAATGAAAGCCAATACTCTTTGTAACTTCAACTTTATGATTTTCTCTCAGCAACGGTTAATATGTAAAACCTCTAGGACTACCGTAGAAGTCGGATAGTATGCCCCGCTTAGTTTTAGTTTTGGTAGTCCTTTCACGCGCTTACTATTGGAGGGCGTCTACAATCTGGGCTTACTATCGGATGTTAACTGCTAGAGTTTTTAGTTGCTTATTAAAATTACGCCTACTATCGGACTTCTACGGTATTTTACATAATCCATAATCGTCAAAATGGCAACCCTGGCTTGTAAGGCCTGGATAAGTGTCTGGTAATTGGATAACATGTATGTAAATCCATTGTTGTATTTCAGGCGAAGTAACTATCGTTAAGCTATTAAAGATGAAAATGCAGGAAGACGAAGAAGAATTAGCTTACATCCCTGAAGCAATTTCTAAAGATGAAGATTTCGCTGTCGATAGTCGTCCACAATGGATGAAATCATTACAAACATCTGTTCGAAATTGGTTGAATATTTTACCTGAGGTAAATTAATTTTAATAATCCTGATTATGCTCTAGCACTACTGATGACAGATTTTGCCGCCCCAATTGTTGCAATCGGGGAATATCGGCTAACTAGAAAGCGACTCAGAATTGCTGGTCCAGTTCCTTTTTATATACAGTAATTCCTTTCTTGTAACTTCTTTGACCTGTCTTTCCTCAGTGTAATGTAGACTTAAATAAGGCTAAGCGCTAATTCAAACCACCTGTGGAGGTCGTGGAATCAAGGAAGCGATATATTTGTTTCAAAATATCAAGGAATTTCTTATTTTGAGTGGCAACCCAGTATTTTGTTGAATGCAATATATCAATAGCCAATATTTATTCTATTAAATTATTTTAGAAAATTCAACCTGTGAGGCGTACTATGGAAAATATCAAAGATCCACTCTTCCGCTTTTTTGAACGTGAAGTCAACCTTGGGGTTACACTTTTGAAAATCATGCGCCAAGACCTCAGTTACATAATGGAAGTTTGTGATGGGCAGCGAAAACAAACCAATGATATTCGTTTTCTTATTGACAACTTAACTAAAGGCATCATTCCGAAGTCTTGGAACAGGTAATAACACTTTTCATTTCATGTGTGACTTTAAAAAAAAGATTCTTGTTTGATACAGTGTACTTTCGCTGGAATTAGCGGACAACGTTTTTGAAAGGATTTTGTCCGCTAATTAGATGTGTCCGTCCGCCTTATAGAAAGTTTGTGATAATTTAACCTAGATTTTTCCAAAGAAAAATTGTCGGCTAATGTGGTGTTCTCTCTTTTTAGAGTCTCAGTTAATTAGAGCGCGTAAGCTTATTCCGTACTTTGTTTCAATTTCTTAAGGTACACTTGTCCCGATGATTTAACAGTAATTCAATGGATTGTGGATTTATCTGAACGCTTGAAACAATTGCAATCAGTCTCAAAGTTAACTAATACCGGTGGTGTGCGGGAGTTAAAAAACCTGAAAGTTTGGATGGGTGGACTATTCATACCAGAAGCATACATTACTGCCACTCGTCAATTCGTTGCTCAAGCTAATGAGTGGTCACTGGAAGAGCTGTATTTGAAAGTCACTGTTGCAGATAAAGGATCCACCGTGAAAGTCGATGATTGTAGTTTCTTGGTTTCAAGTTAGTATTCTTTAGTTTTAATTTCTTAGCTGCAAGAATAAAATTTTGAAATATTTGTTTCACAACCATATGCCCAACGGCTCTTGCCATAACTTTGGAATCGAATTTTTTAGACAGTCCTTAGTTTATTGTCATGATGAATTAAGATGCCGCCCCAGTCATATCCTTCGGAAATGATGAGTGGCTTCTATTTCTGAACGTTATTGAAATTTATTAACATATATAATATAAATATAGTACAATTAGAAAATGTTTAGAATAGAGCAATACAATATTATTAATTATTTTTCAACCAAACAGTCAGGTTTTTTATTTTTACACGGTTTCACCTTTTGGATCCTCCTAGGGTCATCTAATATAAATATAAATATATTTGTTTCTAGGGTTAAAGTTGCAAGGTGCTGTTTGTAACAAGAACCAGCTTAGCTTAGTGGATACCATTACCACAGAGTTGCCCGACACTTGTTTACAATGGGTGAAGATCGATCCCAGAAATGCACCAGTAATCGCAGGAGATGATGTCACATTGCCTGTATATCTTAATCAAACTCGAAGAGAATTGTTGTTTACTGTTGACATGACTACCACTGGCGTTGTACCAGCAAGATCTTTTTATGAACGCGGTGTTGCTTTCATTACTTCTTTCTTATCTGGTTGAACAGCATTAGACTGAGAACAATTAAATACTAAATAACTTAAGTTTATGATACAGTTGAATCCCGACAGCAGAATATTTTCGTCGGTCCCTTGGTTTTCGTTGGCCCTTGCCAATGATAAGTAGAACATACGCTAATCAGAGCCATTTTCGCAGGTCTCTTCGGGGTTCCACTTATCTAGAGTCAACTGTATAGTACTCACATGCACAATAATGGAAGCAAGAAAGTAGGTAGAATTAAGAATATCTTACAATTCTACCTCATGTCAATATTTCAATGTTACGTGAAGTGTCAAGCCTACGGAAATTTACCTTCAAAAAATTTTGTTCGCAAATAAAAAACGATATTCTTAAGCATATCACTTCCTGTTTTGAAATATCACCTTTCCTTACTTCAGAACGAACGTACACTTGAAACTGTTTCACGAATGTTGTTAATATGTTTATTCTTGATATTATTTCCTGTCTTTATTTGCACAATAAAATTATTTCGTTTAACATCATGTTCATTCTTTAACCTCCCCGGGAGTAGATAAATGTTATGTACTTTCAGTCAAGTGATGATTTTGAATATTTATATAGGAATTGCCGTCTGAACGACATTTGAAGATATATTCTATCTGATGACTGAAAGAAATACATTTTTATATTGTTCCAGTGTCCACGTGAAAAAAGAATTGTTTCCCTTGCGAAAAAGTTGTCATAAGCTGTAAAAAGTAATTTAGCAGTGTTGCCACGCCTCAAAATCAAAAGTCTCCTCTAAACTCCTCAGAAAGACATGATTTTGGGAAAACCTCCTCAGAAGTCGTTGTTTTGTATCTGAACAATAGTTCAAGAGATCATTTTTAATGGAAATAAGTCTCCAAAATCTCCTCTAAACTCTCAATTCTCCTCATTTTTCAATTCAATAAAAGTGGCAACCCTGTTCAGGGTCTAGTTGTTTGAACGTGTTAGTAAATACGGAATGGCTTAATTCTAGTATTGAATCAATTCTGATCAATTGAAGTCGTTCGCAAGGGAATTATTACTGAGTCTAAAACGGACAGTTTTCTTTGCATAAGCAGTATTACGGCTCGTGGTAAAATAACACGGTGTATCAGGGCATTTTATCTCCCCAAGAAAGAAGTTTCGGGGAAATGCTGCTATTTTCGATATTGTAAATGCTCTTAAACACGCGTCTCCGATAAACGCACAGTCAAAAAGTTGAATCGAAGTATAAAACGAGTCTTTGATTATAACCAAGTCTAAACTATTGTATGATCCATTTGGGCAAATTGACTGAACTTTGAATTCGAATCAAATGAAGACTTTATTTATGGCGTCAGATTGCAGACAAAATCAAACAGCCAAATGGCAATAAACGTAGTATCGTAATAATTCACAAAATTGATTTCTAATTAGGAGTAGCTTACTGTAACGTTAATTTGTTTACAGTAGTTACTGAAGTATTCCCAGTAGACTGATAAAACAATAGAATCATAGGTTGACCGACTAGCATAAGTAAAAAAACG
>JAUCNQ010112269.1:0-11536 GCA_032352715.1 Bougainvillia muscus | reverse complement strand
TCTTTTATAATATAACAGCCCGACTCCCAACAACATTTAGACTGACTCTGCAAAACTTACCAAGACAGAATCACGGATCCGCCTAAACCAATGTTCTACCGGCTTACAGCCGTAGAACAATAAATAATTTTAGTCTCTCTCTATTATGGTTCTTTGATTAGGTCTGAATCAGCCACGGCAATCTGAAGAAACGTTTCTGTAAGGAAACAGCATTTCTAAAACAGGGATAAGAGTTTCCTGGATTTTCACGGATATCCGAAAACTCGTCCCCGGAGCCCTTTATCTTTCTGACGATTTGAAGGAAAAAAGGTGCTGGGATCGAGTTTCAGATATCCGGACTTTTTTTAACAACAAAAACATTTAACTTTACGTTGTATGTTTTTTCGTAAGGACACTCGTCTCTGCTAAAAGGAAACATGGTTTTTTCCAGATATTGATGGATTTCTAGAATTAAATCAATTTCACATTCTGGCTTATTTAGCTCCTATCTACTTCAGAATCACCCAAACTGAAGCCGACGGTGTATGCTAATTCGAGAGTGCACTGTAGACATGGTGACCGCAGTCCTGGAAAATTCTGTAAAGTACTGGACTTTTCCTCTCGGTCCGTAGGAACAGAGAGGTTTGAAATAGACGCCGGATGGATGTATGGATATATATATGCGGACAAATTTAGTACAACTATCTAGTCTACGCATCTCGGAGTCATTAAAACGTAGGTTATTTTTAGAAGTACAACTTCCCGTAGGAGTTGGGACCTGAAGCTTGGCACACATATGAAGATTGGCGAATATGCCATCATGGCTTCGAGTCGGAGTTCGAGTTGTAGCGAGTGCGAGTCGGAGTGAGTTCGAGTTGTAGTGAGTTCGAGTCGGAGTGAGTTTGAGTCGCAGTTTGAGTCGGAGTTCGAGTTGTAGCGAGTCGAGTTGTATAGTCGATTCGGAGTGAGTTCAAGTCGGAGTTCCAGTCGGAATGAGTTCGAATCGGAGTGAGTTCGAATTGGAGTTCGAGTCGGAGTCGGAGTTAGATCAAGTCGGAGTTCGAGCCAGAGTTCGAGTTGGAATAAGCTCGAGTCGGAATGAGTTCGAGTCGGAGTTTGAGTACTAGTGGGTTCGAATCGGTCCGACTCGAACTCCGTCGAACTTATTCCGATTCGAACTCGCTACAACTCGAACTCCCTTCGAGTCGTAGTGAGTTCGAGTCGGTATTAGTTCGATTATGAATGAATTCGACTCGGAGTAAGTTGGTGTCGGAGTTCGAGTTTTATTGAATTCGAGTCGGAGTTCGAGTTGTAGTGAGTTCGAGTCGGATTTCGAGTTGTAGTGAGTTCGAGTCGGAGTGAGTTCGAGTCGGAGTAGGTTCAAGTCAAAGTTCAATTTGGAATGAATTTGAGTCGGAGTGAGTTCAAGTTCGAGTCGTAGTTGGTACGAGTCGGAATGAGTTCGAATCGGAGTGAGTTCCAGTTCGAGTCGTAGTGTGTTCTAGTCGGAGTTTGAGTTATTATGAGTTCGAATCGGAATGAATTTGAGTTGGAGTTCGAGTTGGAGTCGGAGTGAGTTCGAGTTGGAGTCTGAGTGAGTTCGAGTTGGAGTGAGATCGAATAGGAGTGAGTTCGAGTCGGAATGAGTTTGAGTCCTAGTGGGTTCGAGTCGAGGTGAATTTGAATCGGAGTGAGTTCAAGTCTTAGTGACATCGAGTCGGAGTCAGTTCGAATCGCAGTTCGAGTCGGAATGAGATGCCTGCTACTTTATCGAAATCTTTGATCTGCAAAATTTTCTTCCTCAAAATTTGAAGTTCATGTTGCATTCGTCCTCTAAAAGAAATTCCGCTAAAATTTCTTCCCGCTAAAAGGTCCTCCTTTATGGTAAGATGTAAAAGCCGCGTACACTTTGCAATCTGACCGAAAGGTCCAAAATGTAAGGCTTCTTGTTGATTTTGTCCTGGAAGGTCCTTAAAAGTCCTGGAAATCTGGCTAAATCTTTGTTTTGTCCTTATTTGTCCTGATATTCTGTACTTTCTGCTTCAATTTTCTCTCTCCGCTCTGTTTAACTACTACTTACTGAATTTTCACTGAATAAGGCTGATTTTAAAACTGATTTTTAACCTAAACATCCTGATTTATTTAAAAAACTGTGTTATTGTCCTAGAAAGTCCTGGAAATTCTTCCAAAAATGTTCTTGAAATAGACCAAAAATGCCCTGGATTGTCCTGGAATTTGAAATTAGAATTTCTGTGGTCACCATGGTAGATATGACTTGCTAGATGGATATCAGTCATAGCAGTTTCAGAAGGTTAAGCAATCTTTTGAATTACAACGTAATATGGCCAGAAAAGAGGTTCGGGCATTACGACATCAGTGGCAATCTAAGTCCAGGTAAAGTCATGTTTATCTAAAGAAAGCTAGACGGACCACTCGTACCTTCATAAAAATACGGAATTAACTTAATTAATTAATTAAAGACCCTATGTTCCATAATTTTAGTGTCACACGATGCTCTTCCAAAACATTAATATAAAGGAATGCTTTGTTATCAAATGCGAACAAATTTCCAGATATGCAAAATATAAGCTCAAAATTACGGAAATATCTGGGAAAGTTGCGCGTCTTATTAAGCATAACGTTCATAAAGCCTGGTTCACAGCGAATGCAATGATGTTATCGCATTATTTATACAGGTGAAGATTTTTCATCGCACAGTGTGAACACGAAAGTGATGAACTTTTTAAGTTCGTCGCTTAAAATTTAAGCGATGGCAAAAGTCCATCGTTACTTATTTCAAAAAAGCAACATCTCCATTTGTCAAAGGGGAACCAAAGATTTATCAGAATACTAGGGATTACAAAAATTACAATGAAGACGAATGTAATCTTAGCACATATGCAGCAGAATTCACTATACAGAATTTCAAAACACTTTTATTTCAACCTTAGATGCGTTTGCACCTTTAAAAACTAGGCATCTTCGTGCAAACAACAAAACAACTTCGAAAGACCATCATGCTGAGATCTAGGCTCAGAAATGGAGCAAATCTCACAGGAGATCCTGAATATAAAAGCGCGAAGAACTTGTTGTGAATTTGAATAGGAAAACTAAAAAAACGTTTTCACGAACCATGACCTGACCTGACTAAGCATTGCAAAGGCTTGAGAATGCAAGCCAATTGGATGTTGCCACTGCGTGTCAATCGATACTTTGCGAATATCCCTGAATCTTTACGAATCTCAGAATGGAACAGTGGTTATCATACTTCTATTAGCATTTATGCTTTGGAATAACATAAGCTTCACGTTTCACCCTTGTTGAAGCAATTAGGTCTCGTTTGCTCTCTGCTGATTTCTTTGAATTCAGTCATGTTAGTATTACTGACGTTCACCAGGTAATTATGACTTTAGTTGCATCAAAGAAAACTAGTGGGAAGATCCCACTAAATGTATTAAATTCTACTGCTGAAATAACTGCCCAAGTAATAAAGAGCTGCTTCAACACGGCAGTTGATTCGGATACCTTTCCGCATGAACTCACCTGGGCATATATTACTCCTGTACACAAGAAAGTTGATCACACTAATACAGCAAATCGCAGACCCATAAGCCTTTTCCAAACACTCTCAAAGGTCTTTGAGAGATTATTATGCAAGCTGCATTCCAAAGGTTTTGATTGCCTTCCCCATGAATTGCGCCGGTGCATATAGATTAGGAAACAAAAGCTTGTCACTCTCGAACAGAAAGACGCGAGTACGCATCGGTTCAGCTATAACCGAGTGGCTAGAAACAACATTAAGCGTACCGCAAGGGTCTGTTTTAGGTCCATAACTGTTAAACATCTTTCTGAATGACCTCTTCTTTCTAAGTCTAAAATCAGACATTTGAAGCTTTGCAGATGACAACACCCTGCTTCTCTATAGATGGTGTTATGAAGAAGTTGTTATAATACATTCCCATTGTTATGAACTGGTTTAGGATAAATGGGTTTTAAGGTAAGAAATTTTGGCGGAATTTATTTTCGCGTTCGAAGACTCTAAAAGTGGTGAAATTCGAGGAATTTATTATTGCGTTTCATCTTAATAAGGTAACAAATGACGGAATTTATTTTCGATTGATGTCTATATAAAGGCAAAATTCAGAATATTTCTGTAGTAAAGTTGTAAAAAAAGGTAAACAATTTGGCGAACAAGAGGGTATTAAAAAAATGGCGAAATTTATTTTCGCGATATGCTCATATTAGCTAATTTCACGGGATTTATTTTCTCGATTTAGGACCAAATTCGCGAGAATAAATTCCGCGAAAATATCTGCCGCGAAAATATCTTACCTTATATAATTTATTTAATTTACCTTTTAACACTGGATATTGCCCAGAGCAGTTAATAATTGCTAAGGTAATACCCAGCATTCAAAACAGCAATATTTCAAAATCAATAATAGTTAATTACACTTCTGATCAACCCACACCAGGGTTTCTTGTCTCTTCCTTAGAATTGCGGGGTTTTATACCCACTTATTAACGGACTTATGGATAAGCGCACCTTTGGTGTTTTTTCATCCAATCTGACCAGGTCTTTTCATCTCGTCGTCCTCATATCAAAAAGAGATAAGCACACCCTCAGATGAGTGCAAAGCAGAAGGCACTGGTGACGAGGCTGGAGCGCACCAAATTCCGTGCTTTCAACACTGATAAGTGCAGTGTTTATTTTCGGAATTCTACGGTAATCTTCATGCCACAAAAAAAGCAAAATTTGTTAGCAGCATCAGCTGAGCCACATCGATGGCAAAATATGTTTGCGTCGTCTAGGACACGTATCTCGTTAACTGATTTTTTCCCGCATTTTAATGGTCTATAATTTTTCAAAACTGTGCAACCTCGATACCAGGGCATTTTGTATCTTTCTGATCCGTTGGATGGTAGTCGATGGTAATAAAATGGCCTGGCAGTGGTTTTGACGTCGCAAAATGTAATAATACGCAATATGTAATAAAAATTGTCGCAATATGTAATAACCGTGGCAATAAAGGTAACACTAAATAAAGGTAACTCGACGCGTGAACTATCTCGCTGCACATACACTTTCTATCATCATCGTCCTCAATGCTTCTTATTTCTTATTCCAACGTTTTGAAATTAATGCTATATAGTAGTAAAAATACATTGATCATATCATTTTATACTTATCCTGATTCAAAAATTGAGTTTTTATCTGCAAGGCATTGTGTTGCAGAATTCAAAACTGACTCGAATTTACTTCAAATCCTTCAAAAACATTTGTCTCTTGTTTAAATTACACACTCGATCCCAGCACTTCTAGGCAAGAAGTGCTGGGATCGAGTGTGGTTTTTCTCAATATATCTCGAATATTCGAACTGGACTCTAGCTCGCACAAAAATTACTCAGTCCCTTGGTCATAACGCACTCACTTTACTCACTCGATATCTCGATTTTTTTTTGCCGGTAAGAGTTTGAGATTATTGAGAGTCGACTGTATGGATTATTGCAGGTTTTTATGAAGTAGAAGAAATCTAGGCTACGCGCAAGGTATTTTTGCGGTATTCTTATCGTGACTACAAAAATCTATCTTATGTTTAAAATAACGCCTGTTATACGATAATAATAATAACAGCATCTTTTATAAACGTCATTATCGTTTCACCAGAGATATAATATAGTTTCACCTATATTCTATTATTTCGTTTACCGAAGAAAACAATGAAAAAGTAAAATAAAATGACGTTTCCTGAAATGACGTAATCTTTATCCTATTATATGTCTTATCATATTGCACTAAAATTAGCAATATCACTATTGATTATTAAAATATCTTAAAGGTTACTCGTTAAACAGGTATTTTATCATTGCAATTACACGCAAATATTTTTACAAAATTATGTGTTACGCATTCCTTTAATAATAGGTTATAATATGTATAATTCTATTGAGAAAAACCGAGAATTAACGGATGCTCTCTGATTTGTTGTGTTTAAAACGAGCAACTCGCTGACACATTTAATGATAATGCGACCTCTGTTCCAGGGGAAACTGTAAAAACGTTACGGACGGACAGACTTTGTGTCTTTGTGTCTTTCTCATAAGAGGTCATCTAAGCATCCTAGAAATATTATAGCTTAAAAAAATCTTTCACGAAGCTCTTTAAGATAGCGTTTTGGTCCTCCTTAAAAAATGTTGCACCCGGGAATATCACTTTTGCACTCGGGAATATCACTTTATGCAGTAAATCGGAAAAGTCAATTTCTACACTTCCCATACTTTTTGCATATTCAAACACTTCTTTTGAATCCCGTTAGCTAATTAAATGGGATCCATTCCTAAAATCAAATTATTTTAGCCAATTTGGTACAATCTGGCATAATTAGAAATAATCGGAAATACGATTTTCGAATGCAAGATCGCCGTGAGCACATTGGCAAAAGCTATCTCAGAAACAAAATGACAAAATTCTGGTAATCGATGACGTCATATTCCAAGTGTTTCCAGGTAAAAAAATCTCGACTCATCGTAGCTACAATCACTCACATAAATATACGAGACTGGTGGATTTTCTGGCTTTTCGTCCAGTTGCCCTGACATCTTAGACAAAGTGTGATGTCAAAACGGCTAAACGTCTGATTGTATACCTTTGTCAATCGAATTGCATCCGTATGAGCTAGTTATCCTGCATTTTTGAAGAGAAACGATTTTGCCTAGTGTCGGTTTTGGCGCTTAATTGCCAAATAGTGCCGCAAAATCGAAATTTTGACGATACGGCGCGTCAAGGCTTGGTTGCAGACACCACGAATAAGTTACAACTCAAAACTAAAGATCTAAAAAGTCCTACTATGATCATGCAAGCCGATCAGCAAGCTGTTAAAAAACCCTGATTCAGATCATTAAAATCAAAAACATTGTGGTGCTCAACCTGCGATTTTCGTGACACTAGTCTCTTAACTTTTGTGAATGATTGTAGATTAGAGGATGCGTATATACAGATTTTCGCTGCTTTTGTTACTAACCATTGTAAAATCTCCGCCTCAAAACGCTGGGGAAATTGGGCAAATCCACCATCTTGTTTTTTGTCGGATGTGGGGGAAATCGGAAAAAATCGGGGAAATCGAAAAGAGCAAGTCCGGGCATGCCCAACTCATCTTCGGCATTGGTAATATGGCAACGGTTGACTGCGCATGCGCAAAACTGTCTTGGATTTCTGTCCACTGGTTTTAAAAATATGATGTAAAAATGTGTACATAAGATGAATTTGTTTGAGACCCAAGAGATGTGTAACGAGCCAGTCGCTCGTCAACCTTTGTTGTTGCAATCTGTTCCTGACCACTTTAAGACGCATGAGATGTGCAGCAGTGCGGTCTTGGCCCGCCCAGGGGTACTACGCCATGTTCCCAACCACCTCAAGACACAAGAGATGTGCGACGAGGCAGTCGCTCTCCCGCTCCGGGTACTATACTACGTCCCTAACATGCTCAAGACACGAGAGATGTGCGACGCGGTAGGTTTACAAGGTACAGGGGCGCTCAGGTATATTCCCAGTCGGTTCAAGACCCAAGAAATGTGCGCTACAGTAGTTGTAATCGACCCATGGATGCTGCGGTGGGTACCCAACCGGCTCAAAACCCCCTCGATCTGTAGTGAGGCAGTTGCAGAGATACCAGAGGTGCTCTCGCATGTCCCTGATGCGCTCAAGACGCCCTCGATGTGTGAGCGGGCAGTCTTAGTCGACCCATGGATACTGTACTGTGTCCCCGACCACTTCAAGACTCAAGAGATGTGCTCCAGGGCATTCATAGCTGGCCCAAGGTTGCTGCCATGGATTGCTGCAACATGTCCCCGACCACTTCAAGACCAAAGAGATGTGTGACATGACAGTCAAGGCGTGGCCACAGGTGCTCAAGTGGGTTCCCGATCGCCTCAAGACACAAGAGATGTGTGGCGACGCAGTTAGCGAAGTACCCTGGACGCTGAAGTGCACACGAGCAGTCGAAGATGAACCATGGGTACTAGAGTTTGCTCCCGACCACCTCAAGACTCAAGAAATGTGCAACGAGGCAGCATAGAGAGATGAATGTATGCTTTGGTTTGTGCCAGAATACTTTATGACGGTAGAGATGTGTCGGGTAAAAAGTGTGGGCCTACTTGAGGGAGTGTCTGCCTATAGGCTTCGAAAGGCGCAAAAAGCCTCGATCTGGAAAGAGCTGCTCCCTGTGGCTTGGCACCCTGATCGATGGGGGGATTGGTACCAATCAGAGGATGAAAAACGAGAGATTGAGAATTTGTGGGCCACCACAGCTCCAAGACCAGTAATAAAAACAGCACGGTGATTATTAGCCGCCCTCTGCTGGCATGACAAGACACACCATCTGGTTTAGTAAATCAATGAGTGTCACTTACTAAACTTTATTTGAGCACCTTGTACCCACGAGGATGTCCTAGCCTAACGTACAAGCATGCGTGTTTAGACCCCTTAAGGTACTGCTTGAGTTGCATCCGCCCCTTGTAACCCATTAACTCTAAACCATTCAAGTGCTCTAAGGCTATCTGCTTGAAGGCGTGATATTACATTTTCAAAGAACTCGATACATTGAAAAAGCTGATCTCCGGGCTTGATCAGAAACACACTGCCGTCGATCCACAGAGGTTTACAATCTAGGTACGTCTTATTCCAGCGCATAAAATTACGATGTTTTCAAAATGGTTAGCATACTCGTCTAGCAGCAGGTCAAGGACACGCTGCGTCTTTGCGCAGCCTGTCGAGCCTGTAAAGATTGCAGTGTATGGATCTTTTATAACATCGATCATGTTTATCTAATAGCCGACACTGTAAAATCGCCCATTTTGAGAATTGACCTGGTCGTCTTGGAAGACGTACACGTGACATCTAGTCTTTAATGTCTGCTGCGGTATCGGTCTTTTTTCAATCTGCAGCGTAACCCGTCACTGGCATTTTTGAAACGTCTCCCACTACCGTGAAGAAAGTTTTCGGGCACCGACCTGAAGTCAACAAAAAGACAATATCACGAGGTGAAAAATTTACCCAAAGTCATACCCGTGTCTTTATGTGAAAATACCCCCTGGCCTAGACTGGAGTCGCAGAATTTAGTGTTCCGAACGCATGGGAAGCGTAAGCAAAAGCGAACGACTTAAAGTATACCACTGGCCTCAATGTTAATGTCCTCTGGTAGCATGCCATGGGTATACAGTTGATTTGGTTCAACATCGACGGTAATATTAACCTTTGATATCAGAGGTTTGTAAAACCTCTGACTGGGTCGACATCGTAAGCTTTCCGCTTTACAAGATCAACAAAGAGCAAGGCCAGACCTCGTAGAGACTTGCTTGGTACATCGACTTGAATGTTCCACATGGTATCGGATTTGTTCAAGGGAATGACACGGTGTCGAAACACTCTGTTATAGGGGAGAGCCATGTCAGATAACTAGCCCTGAACGCGGCTTGCAAACCGTCTTCAACCTTGCCAAATTCAAAAGCGATATTTGAAACTTTGTGCGTCCCATCTGCCGCTTTAGAAGTAGACCCTGATGCTGTACCAGCGTCTGCCGCCTTAGCAGTAGATCCCGATAATGTGCCAGCGTCTTTGACTATGCTGGAGTAGGGCGCAAAATCTAGGACGAAGCTCAGACGATCAATCATTTCAAAGTTCTGAGCTAGCGGTATACAGAACCGACTGCCGTACACCCTTGCACTTATTACATACACAAAAATTTAATTGACTCTACCCCCCCCCCCCGTAATAAATGGACTTTAGTCAACGACTACCGGACATAAGGCGCTGGGAATGAGGTTGGTAATGTTGTCATTGGCAGGTGCGTTTCAGGTAGAGTAAAAAACGTTATGCAAATTGCAAATGTATTTTTCTTTTACGATCTTGGTCTTTCTTTCTTTCCTTTGAAAAGGGCGAGTAAAGATACACTTGCTACTTTAACTACTTTGAATCTAACACCGGGAATATCACCAACGGCATGTCCTTTACGACCAAATCCTGATACTAAAACTTCGTCGTTTTCCTCGATATAGTTCAAGCAACCGTCATTTGGTACAAAAGCGGTTATTTTTTTCCCGTTCTTAATTAACTGTACACGAACACATTTACGGATAGCAGAATTCGGCTGTTTAGCTTCAACACCACTGAAAAAAAGAAGAAAAATAACTATTTAGTCGACTGATCCCTAGTCCGATAGTACTCCAGGTCACCTAATGGTAGTCGGTGGGTATATTAAGTAGGGGGCGGGTTGACATTTTCCGTAAAGGTGAAGAAATAGGGGTGCTGGATTTCCTTCTAATTCGCTTTATTAGGGGGAGGGGGGGGGGGGGTCAAATTCATAAACGTCACTTTACAAGTATCTCATCTGGCTAATTAGGAGGTCTAATAACCGGGGGTATTTGGATTTTAGGAGAAATGTGTAATATGGAGGGGTGTTAATACGGTAACAGAATGGAATAGTGGATTTTAAATTTTCCCCTGACATTGCTTCAGAAGGTATACGTATTTCCAAGATTATCTGGTCAAAAACTTACTTTTTTCCCTTACCAAGTAGAAAATGAAAACAAATTCGGTTTGTTCTGTGGAAATCAAACATAGGTATTACATGTATCTAGTTGTTTTTGACACGTTACTGACTTTGAAGTGACTTCAGCAGGAAATACTTATGCTGGTCGGTCAACCATTTTATTCCATTGTTTTATCAGTCTGGGACTACTGGAAGCTTCCTCATAAAAAGTAAACTATTTGAGTAGCTTTTATTAATTAGAAATTACAAGTGTGTTTTCCAAGTTTATTACGTTTATAATAGTTTTAACACTTCCTTGTAGTTGTTTTCCTACTCTTGGATCCGGCCCTGATATCATATTACTCCACTCAAAAAATGAGACACTGCCTAAAGTTTACCACATTGATAGGCATATATTGTGCCTCAAGTCAAAAACAATATGCTTAAATAAATGCTGTATTCTGACAATTTATAAGCGCTTGCCTCTTTCAACTACCGTCTGTAACTTTTGTTGACATTTCCTATTTGGATGTGACTAACATTATTTCCGAAGAATTTCAGCATTACTTTAGGAGCATAAACTTTCACGAGCTCAACAATTCGCAAGCATAAACTTTCGCTAATGGTCTACACAAGAAATTTCCGAGAGCAAAAACTTTCGTGAATGACCAAATAAAGAAAATAATAAGGGAAAATCGGAGGATATTGTAGTGGTTTTTTAAATCAGTTCTATTTGAAATAACTTCACTTCAAATATGTTAAGATAACTAATTACCAAAAAATTTGACAAGCATAAACTTTCGCAAATCGATCAATACAGAATTTTTGAAAACACCTATATATTTACAGCACTAGTACCTTCCAATATTATCATTTGAAATTTTGCACATTTCAACCGGGCTTTTTTGGAAAAAAGTTATTTCCGGGAGGTGGAGGGCCCCCCAGATACCAATAAAACTTGGCACACTAGTAGGAAATCATAAAAGGAACATTTTGAACAAAATTTTTTTTTGATGACGTCATCCCTTTCT
>JAUCNQ010112258.1:0-11537 GCA_032352715.1 Bougainvillia muscus | reverse complement strand
AAAAGTTGCATTTTTATTACCCCCGGATTTAACAAAAACGCCTATAACTTTAACCGAGTTTATGCAAAACCTGCAAAGTCGGCAGAATTTAACTTAAAATGAGATTTTCTTCAAGGCTAACTTGTATGAAAACTACGAAATAGAACGATAACCGCGCGAACATTTTATGTTGCCTTCGTGGCGTTGAGCATGCATAAAATTTATATCCATTTTATTTTGTATGTACCTACACTATGTAAAAATTCATGTTATCCTATTGAACAACCTGCAGTTGTCGATCAGATAACATAAGACCATTTGAGGTTGTCTTATGTTTTCATATGACTGCAGGTTGTACCATTGGATAACAAGATTTTTCACACAGTGCTAGGCACTTCTTCTTAGATGAAAATAGTACAATATGATTAGTGTATAAAATTTGTTAACATATTCTTAAAGTTGATATAGATATTTAGAAAGTTATTTTAGGGATCAACCACAAAATTCGTATCAATTTTTTATACAGGAGTGTTTTTATGCACAAAAACACTTATTCTGTAATGAAAATGGTTCGTATTATGATACGAATTTTGATTTGTTTGTGGACGGCCTCTTTGTATATATTCATGTTCATTCTTGTCATAGAGCTGATAACTTTGACAATTGGCTATGCTTTGGGAGATCTTTTTCCCACATTCAAGTCAGTCGATAAATAAAGGATCTCTGAAAACATAGTCAAATCAGTTCTAAGGCATTCAATGTATATTCTATTATTTGTTGTGATGTAAGTAATTGTCCACAAGATTCTTATCGCAAATCGTACCATTTTCATCACCTAGTTTTCACAAAGACAGTTCTTCTGTATGAAAATTTATACACTTTCCCACACGAATTTTGTGGACGGTTCTTTTCCATGTTTTCAGATATTTTCATTAGCACATGTTTTTTATATTTTATCATGTTAAGGATTTACACGTTTTATATTTCATTATGTTAAAGATTAACGACAAGTATGTAATTAATTAGCATGACAACATCGCCATCTAAGTGAACAATAAAGATTTTGTGCCACTAAATGTATGGCAGTTTTTTAAATACACATAGCATATCACTTCACCAAATCCAGCTGTATCCGGACCTTTATACAGTCCGTCTACTCCTGTATTCAGTCCGTATACCTCGGTATTAAGACAGAATGCCAGCATTCTGTCTTAATACAGACGAATACGGACTGAAAAAAAGTCTGGATACAGTTGGGTTTTGTGCAGTGTATATGGTCTAATATAGAATAGGATAGCAGCATCCAATCAGGTAAATAAGGGTATTTCTTAAGAAACAGTAATTCTGATTGTTTTAAACTTTAGGGACCGTTTACAAAATTCGAATCACAAGTCGTAATATTTTCATCACCGAAGAAGTGTATTTGTACATACTAATTATGCACAAATACACTTCTTCTGTGATGAACATTGAATCGAATATCCATACAAATTTTATGGATGGTCTCTTTAATTGTATGACCAACTCATATAGGAAATCATCTCATCAGCAAACTGACATAATTTTTAGCTTGGCCTTATATATAATGTCTAGTTGGAATTTACTGATAGGAACGGGATATTAGATTCTAACAGAGAAAAATTCTAGTATTTTTGGAATACCTATTTCCTCTAATTAGCGCCAGGCCTCAAATAAGCGCCACCCTCTAATAAGCTCCCCCTTTAAGACAAATATATTTTTTAAGCGCCGCCCTCGAATAACCGCCCCCTTCTAATAAGCGCCACACCTACAATTGCGGCACTTACTAGAAACAATAGCAGCAGATCATGCACAAAACATCATCGCCTACTGTGGTTAATGAAATATTTTCGCTACTTTTATAGTAAATTTAAAGTAAACTGTCTTCAGGAAATAGTTTGTAGGGAAATTTTGACTGGAAAGTTGTTAAAAACAAAATTCTACTTTTTATCGTTTTGAAGAAAAAATTTCTAAGCGCCATCCTCTTTTAACCTAATAAGTGCCGGGGCCTGGGATTTATAAATTAAATAAGCGCCAAGGGCTAGGACTTGAAAATTAAATAAGCGCCGGGGGCGCTATTTAGAGGAAATTCGGTATTGCAATTCAAAGCGATTTCTAAACTTGATTCCTCAAACACAAATTAAGAGGCAACGAGTCTCTTAGCTCTGCACACCTTAACTTTAAGTATCTCTCAGATTTAGGAGCATGGTCAGGGCTTGAGACGTATGACGAGAATCCTAAAACTCTAAATATATTTCACAGAACTAAATCATTCATATAGTAATAGCATATTTCTCATATTTGATTCTATAAAGGACCGTCCACAAGATTTGTATCTATATCAGAAGAATTGTCTTTGTGCATACTAAATGTATACACGCAGACATAAAAAAATCCATACGAATTTTGTTGACTGCCAGGCGTTTAAGTTAGAAAATAATAACAACCCTTTAAAGAAAAGACATCGTATTCATTTCAGTAACTTTAATTTGTTTTTCAGCTAAGTATTTTATCTCGCCATATAGTCATTAGGTATTTATGTTAATATATGTACGCATACTCTTACATCGTTGTTAAATTTTGTTAAAAAGAAAAGGAAAGAAAAACTGTATTTACATTGTATTTCCGGTCTTTTCTGTAAACATTGTCATTATTTTTTTTAATAAAGCCGATTTTCCACTAGACCAATGTTTTCGATCGAATCGAATAATTCTGAAGATGCACATACGCAGTAAAGAAAATTACGCAAAATTAATTTCGAATTTAGTAGTAGGAATGAATCCTAGTTTTTCTCATCATAAAAAATCACTCACCAATCAAAATCCTCAGAATGATTTTTTCAAATACAGAATGTTTTTGTGTCCATAACGTTTACTATTTTGTTTGTAATTCGTAACAATGCAGCCATGTTTTAATGTTGTTTTCTTCTTCAAAAAGTGGCGCCATTTTTGTAATGGAAATTACAAAATATTCGGGAAAAAATATTCGCAAAGAAAACAATTGATTCGATTGAAAAAACTAGCCCCTAGTAGGAAATCGGCTTAAGCGATCATCCATAAAATTCGTATGTCAATTTGTATCAAATTTTGTACATCAAAATACTTAGTATGCACAAAGACACTTCTTCTGTTATGAAAATCGTTCACTCCCTAAGGGACCGTCAATAAAATTTGTATCGCAAATCGCACCATTCTCATCACAGGAAAAGAAGTGAGTTTGCAAGGAACAGGACGAAGTATTCAACTTACTTGTGATAAACTATAAGATTTTGAATCTCGAATTGACTGATATGCCTGGGTTTGTGATTTAATACTTCTGGTAGGTGAATTTGATATTTTGGTTGCATATTGTATCACACCAAATTCCGTTTGTATTTTAGGATTGTCAGCCAATCTATTTTTTTTCTTCTATTGTTCCTTTGGAAGTAATGAAAGTTCGTTTTTTAAACTGATATGTATGTTCTTCATTGCAAGATAGGATTTTGCTGTCGTTATAGCAGTGTTCGTTGTTTATCATGTAATATACCTGATGTCTTATGTAATGCTGAGATTCGAAAGACCCTTTCTTTCATTTTAGAGCCTCCCAAAACATAGCCAAATCAGGCTTAGGTACGACATTTATGGTGTAATATTTGTTGTTAGTAAGGGACCACAATTGTGGTATTAGGAATCGTATCATTTTCGTCTAAGAAGAATATGTATGCACAAAGACACTTCTGTTTTGAATGAAAATTGATATAATTTCTCATAAGAGATTTGCGGACTGTCCCTTTTCAATGTTTACAGTGTCTCATTATGTTGAAGATTTAGTAAATTGTAAATTTACGACACCTGATTAAGGACCGTCCCCAAAATTCGTATCGACATACAAATCATCTTCATCTTAGAAGAAGTGTTTTTGTATGCACAAAAACACTCAGACTTCTGTACATCTGTTCTGTATGAAAATTGATACAAATTTCCATACGAATTTTGTGGACTGTTCCTTACCACACTGTTTTTTTTTGTTATAAGCAGGGCAAAAGATTTCTCTAGCCTCAGTTATGTTTATGAAATTCTGTGTGCCAGTCTCATTTTATGCTTAAAATTTGCTTACAGTACTGGGTATATATTCATACAGCCATTCATACTTAAAATACTCACTGCTCATTTTCTGAACTTTCATGCTGAGATGCCTACTTTCAGAGTGCCTTATATGCTTAGGTTATGCCTAATAAAACAAGCCATTTCAGCCTAATTATGCTTATAGACCATATGCTATTAAAAAATAAACTGTATTACTCGGTACAAAAACTTCATATGAAATGAATTGGAATGTATATGCGAAACAAATTAAAGCGAATTTCCGAGACGAAATTTAAATTCGTCTTCCATGTTATCCTTCTCAAGATAATCACCTTTCCGTATATATTTTTTGTTTAGGGTAAAAATATGGAGAAAATGCCAGAGCCAAAGGAGATTGTGAATGAAATGCTTGGTCAGGTATTACATATTAAGCGCCTATTTGGAAATTTTGTGAATTCAACTTTGACACAGCAAATTGATGTGGTTTCCTAATTGATTGCTGAAATTCTAATGCATACATATGTGACATGGAAAGGGAAAAAGGACAATGTAGTGAAAACGGCGTCAGGACGCCGTTCAGGCATCCATACTCCGACTAGGATGGACGCCACATTAATTATCGATGTGAAAAATGGACGCCGACTGATCGGCGACCAAAGCAAAGCATAAAAAAACCCACAAAAATTGTGGTCGCCGTCCAGACGCCAATCTTTTTTTAGTCACCATCCAGACGCCAAACTTTTAATTGTCACATTGAAAAGGAAAAAAGTGAATGTTGCAAATCTGGAGATGTTCGCCAAATGGATGACAGTTGAACGGCAATCTAGGCGACCAGTCGGCAACCAAGTGACCTCCAGTTTCTTTTATGATAAAAACAAAAGTCGCCAACTGGAGGGCGATTGTAGGTCGGCATCCAAACACCAATGCATTCGATCGCCGTCTCGTAAAAACGTTTTTCCGTTCAAATTTTTTGGCGTTTTAAAACTGGATGTCATTCCATTGCATTGGTTAAGTGTTTTCAAATGTTCAAGTTTGCATACCGTTTAAAACTACCTTAAAACGTATTTTATAAAATAACGTCATTTCAATCGCAAGACGTATATACAGTGAAATCTCTGTAATTCGAACTCCCACCAGCAAAAAAAAGTCCTTCGAATTATGGAGTGTTCGAATCATGGGGAATCGAATTACAGAGAGTGTACTGTACACACCATAAACAACGTTAAAATAACGTACTTTAATCGCAAATAAAACTATATCTATTAACGTGGTTTAAACGTCATTAAAATAGCGTCATTTCACTCGCAAATAAGGCTATATTTATTAACACAATTTAAACGGCATTAGAATAACGTCATGAACAACATTAAAATAACGTCATTTCACTCACAAATAAAGACTATATTTATTAACGTCGCTTAAACGTCATTAAAATAACGCGGCGTCTGGTCGGTGTCTAAATAGTTCAGCCATCAGACGCCGTCCAAAATAGTCATTGTAGTTCGGCGTTCTGGCGGCAACTTATTTTAATTCGGACGCCGACTAAAGAAACTGCTTAAGTTTTAAACAATGTTTAAGATGATGGCAACTTATCGCCGACTGCGTGCCGTCTCAAAAGTAACATTGTCCTTTTTCCCTTTCCATGTCACATATGTCACTGTTCATTTCCATCCCAATCAGAATGCATGCCCGTGTCATTGAATCCTTCCAGAACAAAATCCTACTCAATCAAGTCGTTGAATGCTGAAGTTGTCATTAATCTGGATCTAAAAATTAGTTTGTGATTTCATTTAGAAGATATATAAGTATGCACAAAGATTCTTCTTCTGTGATGAAAATGATACGATTTCGATTCGAATTTGGTGGACGGTCTCTTATTTGTACAGCATGACCAACTCCTATAGGAAATCGTCCCTTTGGGTTAACAGTTCTGTGAAAATATTCTACTGCTACTTACTGCGCATTACAATCTAACATTGTACCATTTTGTCAGAGGAAGAATTTTTCTTATCCAAAGGTTAGTATGGTAAAAAATTACCTTGGCAAGTGTAATACCAATCCATCTAAAATGTTTTTATCTGTTTTTGTTAGGATGGCATTCTATATCTGAGAATAAAATGGCGATCAACATGGCTTCCATTTCAGTGTGCAGTGAAAATATGTGGAAATGAAATGGTTAACCAATTCCATGAGGTAGATTTTTAGCCATTTGAAAGTGGAACATCTTCTGTACCTTCACTAGCAAATTATGTCACAAGAACCAGCCATTTTTCTAATGATCTGTCTTAAAAATTGCCCTTATTTATATGTTGTTTCGAAAATCCTTTTGTTTTCATCTCAGATGAAGTGTCTTTGTGCATTGGGGCTCAGATATATTTCTTCTGAATGAAACGTTGTTTTTAAAGTAGTCGCTCATTTTTTTTTTTATTTCTTTTTTTAAAAGTAGTCGCTCACTACAAGGTCATAAGACCATTACAAGGTAAAGAGCTACCGAAAAATTCAGACGGATGAAAGATAGTGATGAACATTACATTTTGGAGGTTATATTCAGAAGGAAAACAAGAGTGAGGAAGAGAATGCCATAGATGAGAGGTGCGAGGAACGAAGCTGTCACTGTACAGTTTTTTCAGGCAATTAGGAGTTTGCACAGTAAACTTATGAGACCTGCATGACAGACGAGTAGAGTGGTGGAAAGTTTTCAAAGGAGGAGTAAGAGTAGAGAGTTCAGTCGAGCAATGATCATGGAAGTACTTATAGAAAAGGGACAAAAAGGCAATGTTTCGTCGATGTGCTAACGAATCCAGTTTTGAGGAGGGATCTGGTCCTATGGCGTTACAAATACGACGTTGTATACGATCCAACAGATTAAGAAAGTTAGATGGAGCACCAGCCCAGATGTGGCAACAATACTCTATGCATGGACGAATAGTGGATTTAAAAAGATACAAAATACTCTCAGAAGTGAGATAGATCCTTGCATGCAAAAGAGAACCAACTTTCATAGCAGATGATTTGGCTATTGATTCAATGTAAGTCTGCCAAGAAAAGTCTCTGGAGATAGTTATACCAATGAGACCGAAAGAATCACTCTCAGACAAATTTGAATCATCCATCGAGATGGGAGGTAGGATTGGTTCTCTGAAGTTGTTTATCGAAAGAAGTTTAGTCTTCAAAGAGTTGAATGTCACCAGCCACTTCTCACCCCATTCAGCAGAACGAAGATCATATTCTAGGTCAGCTGCCATCTTAACTTTGTCAAACAGTTCTGCGAGGTAAAGAGCTACAGAAGAATTCAGATGGAAGAAAGGTAGTGATGGGCAATACACTTAAAGAGTTGGAGGTTGTATTCAGAATGAAAGCCACTTAATGAAATACTAGGGTTGAGATTTTTCTCACTAAGTGCAAGAATGTCAGGAAAGTTTTGACATAAAAGAGATTCGTGTATCCGCAAAATTAGAAGACCACAAATATTGGTGAACGAAATGTTCAATATTGAATGGTTTAGGTGATTTAGCGAAAGCTGATTTGCTGAGAGTTGCCATGATGAATAAATATTTTAAATGTTTTAACTCGCCAGAGATAGACAACACTTTTCAGTAACCAAACGTATGATATCACCATAGGAGCTCAAGAAGTTAGTCGAATGTGGCCTCTGGAATGCCCACCGGGGATAGATGCAGGGACACCAATCCATGTGCGACATGGCACTACAACTACACCAATATTATACAACTGTTGACAGAGCAGCCTCTCTCACGCTACTAAAGAGTTTGGGCTCTTATGCTACCAGTCGGAAAGTAGCAACCAGGAAAGTACTCAATCCGGTACCCTCAAAGAGTAACAACAAGAGCAAAGTATTATCAGACTCAAGAAATCTACTTAGTGAAGTTCATCTTAAGATTCGTTGGGAGGAGAGGCCCGTTGTTCAGTGCCCTAGCCAGAAAACAAAGCTGAAAAGTCAGCTCTGATTCAAGCTAAAAAGCAGGGAAGACTGGGTGATGGACAAGCCTATCTACTCCTAAAGATATTACTACTGAGATATCAATATCTAGGAATGTTTCTATCCAAAGCTAAAGAGAACCATCTTGCCTATGAGGTAGACTAAACTCTGCTGCTGATCAAGCCAGTATACCAAAGGTCTCGGGATTAAGTATTGATATGACTTGATGTGAATGAAGCAAATTTATGAGTAAATGTTTTGAGACGGTTACTATGAAATTATATATTTGGGCCGTTTCAAAAAATTTGCTTTGTGAATTCGCTTCATTTCTGTCAATTTTCATTTGGGAAAGTGTTATTGTGCATACGTTGTATGTACAATTAACACTTCTTCTGAGATGAAAATAAAACGATTTGTGAAGCAAATGAAAGTGAAATTTTGAGATGATACCTATAGGAAGTAGTTGGAAACAAAGAAAGAAAAGTTACAACTACTCCCTACTCTTATATCTATTTTAAATGTGTCGCAGCAATAGATTGTCATTGGTTTGAAACATCTGCGGCTAATAACAAAATTATGTATAAATTCTTTCTTGTTTGCCATTTTCACCGTAGAGAAACTCAAAACTTACTAATTCGTACTTTCCTTTGTTCTGTAGGCTCATGGTTTAGGTGAATATGCAAAACCTGCTTCGCCAACTACACCTGTATCTCTTTCATCTCTTCAATCAACTGAAACAACTTCCATAACAACAATAAAACCATCTGTATCGAATGCAATACCTGCTGTGGACACGCCTACGCCTGAGACCATGTGTTTGACCAATGAAGAAGTTAGCCCAACGAATGAAATACAAACTAGTAAAGATATTAGTGTTAAAAATGATGATAAGATTACACCAGAATCGAAAAACTGTTCTTCGAAGAAGAAAAGTAAACGAGTCTCGCGCTTTAGTAGTCGTGACACCGCCAATAGAGAAGTTGACTGTGATTTTGTACTTCCCAAACGGAAACATTTACTCTTATATCAGAAAGATAAAATTATTCCAAACGATGTCATCTCTCAGTTCGAGTTGAATAAAAAACCTTTCAAAGAGAATGGTGAATCCAATCCTATAAAAACCAAGCAACCACTACAAAATAGTAAGAAAAGCAGACAGAACAGTACATCTGTGTTAACATTCGAAAATGATATTATGCAAAAAGAAAGTTCTTTACCAATGAACATTACTTCTGATACTGGTGTTAATTTACTACTTAACATTATTCCCCATCCAAAACTGGTTGATGCTGGTACGGCTGAGAAGCTGCTCGATTCTAGTTCTGCTCAGAAACAACTTAAGTACAGTCCTAATCAGAAACTGGTTGAATCGGATTATCTAACAAACAATCTCGAAAATCCGTTAGAAACAACTGATGTGAAAGTGAAAAAAAATCGACCGAAGAGTCAAATATTGAAAGACTCTAATAAACTTGATAACAATAACGCAGCTGATAAACATAAAACTAAAGGGCAGAGAAATGTTGATACCTGTTCAATTTCTCTGTCTGCTTTACAGCATAGTGACCAATCAATTATATTAATAGATAATCAACTCAGTGATGAACAACATAATAAAGAAATTAATAATCCTTTCTCGAAATTAATTGGTAATGAAAAGAATACTACACGAAATGATGCAGGGATGAGTTCGCGCTACGTTACACGACACATCAGTCACAAAAATACTAAAGAAAACCATATTGACAATATAGTCAGCAATGATGAGTCGTCATTGGTTAAACAGAAACCTAATAAAAGAGTTAGAAACGAAAGTTGTCTGTCTGAAAGTCAAATATCTGTAGCTGAGTCTGATGAAGAAAAGCGATGGCTATATGAGGATAATGTTATGATGTTATCTTCCACACGTAGAGGACGAGAATTCAAAGGTTTATGTAAAAAAACAAACGAATATTTACCTATTGACCAATTTAAAAATGATGTTGATTTTCATGTAGCGCAAGAAGTAATTATTATAGATGATGATACGCAACGAGATACGTATTACGGAAAGGAATTTAAAGTTGGTGTGTTAGAACCGTTACAAGAACTTTGTGCAAATGCTGTGGAACGTGGATTTCATTTAAATGGATTGATATAGTATCTTTCAATGTCACACACTACGTAACCATCCTCGAACTATGTATGTAAATTCGTATCTAATTTCATGCTGAAGGAGTGTCTTACACAAAGACTGTTATGAAAATAGTATGAATTTCCACGAATTTATGGGATGATTTTCATGGTTCCTAATAAATAATATCAGAATATTTTAATTATTTTTAATATCATTTAAGATTTACAAAATTCTCAGGCAATTTACTGCCTCTGTGAATCGCTCTGTATGGTTTCGAACTTGTCGATTTTCCAATACTCATCTTATTTGTTCCTGAAAGCGTCGATGCTCTCAGCGTGTACTACCTTAATGGGATTAATTTTGGCAAAACTAATTTTGGCGAGGTTGAAAATTTTGCATTTTGTAAGGACTGATTTTCGCGATTGGTCTGTTTGAAATTTTTTTGCGTGTATTTTCATGAATGGGCTATAGTGAGATTTTGTTAATACTAATTTCGGAGAATTTGAAAAAATTGACAAATAACATGCACGACAATGAGATGTAAAAATGTGAACGATGAGGTGTCTGATATGTATGTTCTCTGGGAGTCATTCTTTGTTTATGAAAATTGTAACTGACACCGTGCCAAAATTTTAAACGAAGAAGAAAAAAAATCTGAATAAATTAGAATATTTATTTTCGCAAATCAAATGTTTTCGGATGTTTTTGCGGAGACTTATTTTCGCTGATAGGCCTTTAACAAACTTTTCACAAAGTGCAATTTTCGCACATTTGGCCAAAATACGCGGGAATTAATCCCATTAAGGTACTTCTTTTGGGAGGTCATTCCAGAATTTTGAAGCTCTGCAATAGAACGAATGTGGTTGTGGTCTAAAACACATCCTATTGAGTTTTACGTTCCAGTTGGTATTCATGCTTTCGGCTTGGTTTGAAGGCTGATTTGAAGGCATCTCTGTCAAAAAGGTAAAAATTCTTAAACAATTCAATCTTGTCAGCACGTATTGTCTTGTACGAAAGTGAAGGCAAATCCAACATTATCAGTCTTTCTTGATAATCAAGGTCCTTCAATCTGTCTACAAGCTTTGTCGATGCTGTCGACAGATTGTTTGGCAGTACTCTTGCTATGAATATATTTGCATATTTTGTTGCCTTCTTTAGGTTTAGTTTAAAATTCCTCTCAAAATTCCCTTTACAAATTCTTTATCATTCAGATTAGCTGGATTTGTGGATTTGGAAGAACGATTTGAAATAATTTGTGTAACGATTTGGAATTAATTTAACCCATTATTTCTATTGAACTTGAGTTTTTATATCTTATAGGAACCATCTCAAACATCTGCATTATAAGGGACCGTCCACAAATTTCGTATCGTTATACGAACCATTTTCATCACAGAAGGAGTGTTTTTGTGCTTACTAA
>JAUCNQ010112247.1:0-11539 GCA_032352715.1 Bougainvillia muscus | reverse complement strand
TCTCAGATGAAGTGTTATTGTGCATACTTTGTATGCACAATAACACTTCATCTGAGGGGAAAATGAAGCGATTTGTGCCTGCACGTGTATAGACTATATAACGAAAAGTGAAAAATGTTTTATCGCCGTCGAAAAGACTGCTATAAAATCTCGTGTTACGGTAGAAATCTAGATAACAATTTGCTTGTTTACACACAGGTTGTTAAACTGTTCTCGAAGTTTATCACGTAATTCTTCACGTCTTGTTTGAACTTCAGGTCGGTTAGCTGTAAACTCTTGAATTTCCTGCTCTGAAATACCATGCGAATCCTAGATGAACATAATAATTTTTAATTAAATATTTCTAAGAAGAGCACCAGCAAAAGCATCTTTTTAAGGGACCATCCACCAAATTCCTAGCAAATTTGTAATAATTGTCCTACAGAAGACTTCCTAATGTGATGAAAATGATGCTACTTGTGCGATAAAATTTTGTGGACGATTCCCAATGTGCGTGGTTGTTAGAATGGGTAAATGGGTAAAGGGGTAACTACAAATGTTATTATAATTATCATACACGACTTTTTTATCTAACACCTAAAATTGTGCTTCACATAGCCAAGTCCTAACCTAGTTTTTTAGGGTCCGGCAATCGGAAGTTGTCCTTTGAATTTTTACAGTGAAACATATCTAATATAAACACAAAAATATTTCGGTTCTAAGTAAAGAATGATATAATGTTTAAACACGAATCCTACAGGAAACATACCTCCGTATTCCATCCCATCATCTTCAACAACCTTAATTCGCCTTCATCTTGCACATCCTCTTGGGGAGGTTCTTGTTGACGGTGATGATGTTGGTGGTGACGTCGTTGAGTTGAACCATTACTGTCGTTGTAATGTGACGTGGATCTCGATTGATTGTTGTCAGAATGTGAATATGATTCAGAATTGTCCTGCTATCAAAAGAAAGAAATTATAAGGTCCACAAAATTTGTATCTCAAATCGTACAATTTTTATCAGGGAAGAAGTACTTTTGTGCACTAGCATTTATACAAATCTCCATACGAATGTTACGGAAACTCCATACGAATGTTACGGAAACTCCATAAGAGATTATGGGTATTTTTAATTTCCAGCGTTATAAAAGTAGCAAAATAGAATTACTATTGGGCATCTCTGTGGTAATTTTATTTATGACCGTTCACAAAATCTGGTGCCTAAAAATTTCTTCCACGACAATACTGGTACTATTGTCACGCGAAATGAGTGTTCTGTGTAATAAGTACATTTTTCATCTTGATCGACAATAAACGTTCCTTTCCGTGAAACGAAGAGTTGTTTAAATAATATTTCCTTAAGTTTTATATAACTGTAAACTTTAAACGCCTCTTTAATATTTACAGTTAAAGAAATATTTACAGTTACATCAGGATTATAATAATTACAACATTGCCACCTGATTCAATAAAGCCCAATAGTAATAGCTGCGGTAGTAACTGTAAAAATACACTCCTGCACTTTTTTTAGAGACCTACACTAAAGTTTGTATCGTAAATCATACCATTTTCATCGCAAAAGAAAGTGACTTTGTGCATGCAAGTATGCATAAAATTCTTCTTCCAGGACGAAAACTGATACGAATTCCCGATTAAATTTTGTGGATAGTGCCTTGGGGTTCGTCTCAAAATTTGTCTTAAATTCGCTTCACAATTCGTTTCATTTTCACCTTAGATGAAGTGTTATTGTAACACGTAAGTATTACACGTATCTTAGGTGAAAATTAATAGGAATGAAACGAATTGTTAAGCGAATTTAAGCGAATTTTTGAGACGGTGCCTTACCCAATGTTGTCTAGTTGAATTCCCCTTTCGTTTTCCTCTTCCTCGTCCATTATGGATTCCACCGTTGATTGAATGCACCTTATCATAAACATCTGTATAATGGAATTCATTATGATCCCCACCTTTCCACCTACTCTGATCCTCGTAACGATTAAACCTTGGACCGACATTTAAACAGCCTCTACTACTACAATCTGAGTAACCATTACGCTTGTTATATGACGTTTTATACTGATTTCTGTATTCAGGATAATGATTATTGTAACCGTTACGCTTGTGGTGTTTTTGTGATGACGTGCTATCACATTTACATGCATCCGAATTTCTTTGTTGCTTCCATTCACTATTATGATCATTTTTCTTACCTTCTGTGCACGTTTTCCAACTGGTATCAGTTGAATTATGCGAGTCCTTAATTACACATGGGTATTTCCCTGATGTTTTACATAAACTATCATCTTCGCTTTCATTGCTTTGTGGTGGCGGTGAAGAACTTCCACTGCAGGTCTCAATATTTTCTCTGTAATCAGATGTTTCTGTATCTTTTCCATTACAATTTACAAGTTCCGAATTTTCGTTATGAGATGAGGAATGACTGTCAACACATTTGAGTAATCCTGTTGTTTTATCGTCTATAGATGAAGCACAAGAAGACGATTGACTGTTATGTAAGCTAGTATCAGTATGAACATCAGAAGAAGAAGAGGATTCCAGTTCATCTATTTTCCGTGGACTAACATGTGAACCTGAGCTTGATTTTTCACTGTCAGCAATTGATTCCACATCGTCAGCAGCCATTTCTTCAGCAACATCACTAGATTTCTCTTCTTCTTGTTCCTCAGCCATACATTTCTCCTCCTGTTGTAGCTTCTCTTCATTTCGTTTGTTTTCTTTTCGCTTTTTCTTTTTTAACCTTTTGTTTTCTTTTCGTTGCTCTTTCGCTCGTTCAGCTTCGGAAATCTCCTCAACAACAAGTTCTAATTGTGATATTCCTTGTTTGTCTTCAACAGCAGTCTAATAGAAAATACAATGTTACGACAAATATTAAAATGGAAAAAAGAAAAAGACGTGTCTATTAATATGAAGTTTATTACGACGTTTCGTCCTTTACTAATGACATTTTAAAGTGCGCAATACACTGACAAAATAAACAAACATTAATTTAATCCGCCTTGCAGAGATGAGAGTGCTCTTAAGAAGAAAACTGGGAAGATTCTCGTAAATCCGGAAATAAAAGAACAACCAGGAAAGGTAATATCTGACATGTGACATATAACAAAACCCGGAATCATCCCTGATCTTCTAACAACTAGCAGATGTTGTTAGAAACGAAAAATATTGCGTGTTCAAATTGTAAGGGTTCGTCTCAAAAATTACTTGCGAAGCGAATTTAAGCGGATTTTTGAGACGAACCCTATGCAATAAACTTTTTCATGCTAAATGTACGACGAAGTACATTTTAATGCACATAAAAACAACCACAAGTTTTAGGTATATAGGAGCCTCGGGTATACGAAACGAATAGCGTAACTTGAATATTTGAACATGAAATGCCACAGAGTAGTATAATTTGTTTATGCCAGGTCCTAAATCCAGGCACAGCAATCGGATGCTACCAGTAGGATATCGACGAAGATACCTTGTTTTCAAAGAAAACTAGGTAATTTTAGGACCTTTTTAACATCAAAATTCCCCTTATTCAACTATAATCAGACGCTTCCCTCCTACTCTAGAATAGACCCTGAATACTTTATATCGTGATATTTACCTTTGTGTATATAGGCTACTTGCATTCCATCCTGCAGGATGGAATGCAAGTAGCCTATATGCACAAAGGCTAATTCTACGTTGCCATCGTAGATTAGACTGTGCTTAAGCTACCTAATATTTTTTGTCGCTGAATACAAACCTCAAAACTTTTACGCAACGCTTCAACACCAAGATAAAACAACATCTGCCATGTTTGTTCCTCAGCACGAAGTTTTTGCCAAAGTCGATGTAGTCTTTCCCACAGATGAATCCCAAGACACGTAAGAACCTATAAAGCACAACAACAAAAATCCTCCAGTTTCGAACAATATTTTGAATTACTAACGAGTTTAAGAGTAGTGTTAAATTCAATTTTTTTACATAAATTTTTTCTTTTCAACTAATTGGAAGCTTTCCTAGCTTCTACTATGAACATTTTAACATGATAGGGTGCAAAACTGCCAAATTATTGATTATTGCTTTTCTTGAAGTTGTGTAATATGCGCTGGTATTTACAATTGACAATTGATGCAAGGATAACATTATTATAAAGAAAATCATAACCAATAACAGCATTTTAGCTTATTTTATATAAAATGGCATATTTGAACAATAATCACCTCCTCTTGAGCAATATCTATTGTTCTGGCATGTCTTTCTCTACGTCCGCCAGCAAGCTCTGGTTCTGCACGACCAATTAGATGTGCAATAAAATCTGTATCACAAACAACATGAATGTGACGTTCTTTAGGACAACTTTTCAAACCTTCATACAATCCAGCACAGTATCTATAGAAGTAAGAAATAGGAACTTTAAAACAACCACAAGTTTTTAGTGTTTTATGACAGGAATTGTTTGTAAAATTTGTATGAGATAGTGTATCGATTTTCATTTAAAAGGAGTGTTTTGTGCATACTTTTGAAATGTAAGTCGTATGGTTTGCAATTTTGAGAAAATACCTGTAACAGTCTTCTGAACAGTGCCCATACCTCACCCTGTTTTCTAGTCTTAAATTTCTCTTTCTTTTTACCCATTGTGAGCCATCAAATCAGAATTTACTTTTGGCTTTAACTATTTTGTAAGAGGACACGTTTTTAGTTCATTTTGCACTAAAGAATGCATATACATACCCTTTTTCAGCATCACCATCAATGTCACCAGCAAGGATACTATATGCTTTTAACACTTTTGATTTACATTCAGAGCAAAATCTAAAAGTGAAGTGTGAATATATACATACAAATTGAAAAGTACTAGTTATCTCATGTATAGAACCACCTCAAAAAATAGTTTTAGAATTTTTGGCGCTTACATCTCAGAAGAAGTGTCTTAGTGTATACTTGTTCTGGAAGATAACACTTAAAACTTGACCCAAAAACGAAACAAAATTTTGACACTAATCCTAATTAATCTGAGAAATCAGAAATAAAGGTTATGATAAAATGGTATGTTCAAATGTACACAATTTTAGTGGCAAAAACTAGTATCTCAAGCAGCGAAAAAAGAAAAAGCCAACATTGTCCCACTTTCTACTGATTACACAAAAAGGTATAGAAAAAAATTCGTTTGAATGGATATTCGTAGTACAGTAATTCATATTTAGAAAAAGTGCCTTAGATAAGATGTTAGTGATGGAAATGGTACGATTTTATGAATTTTATGAGCAGTTCTTTATTAAACATACCTGTGTTTTCTTAAATAGTTTTCCAAAGTATCCAGTAGAGAATCAGAGTCAATCAGTACAACCTATAAATAACAAGATAATTTGTAGATACCAGGGTCTAGTCTATAATGAAGGGCAGCATCCGATCAGTTTCGCAAGGGTAATAATTACGTGAAAGAGCCCTAAAACACCTGGTTTTCTTTGAAAACTAGATATTTCTAGGACCATTTTACATAAACAGAGTACTTTCACCATCTTAATTTAAGGGGTAACGTCTGATTGATGGCCGCTTAAAAGACCTGGATTGGTTCCTGGGTACCCTTTTACAGAATTTTTTTCAGTTATCCTATAATATCATGTATGCTATAGCAGTGGCGGACTCAGAACTCGCTTTAACCTAGTCACAGCACTGAAATGGAGATTTAAATCATGCTCAAAGCCATTAATTCTAATAGCTTTCTGTATGATAATGGGTCTTTCAGACCCATTATCATACAGAAGGCTATTAAGAATTAAAACTTTTAACTCTTTCTCGTGTTGCTCTGACTAGGGTTGGATCCGCCACTGTATAGTATGCTCAGTATCTCGAAATCGATGATTACAACATTTCTAACAGGATAGATAAAAACATCGAACATTTTCAAACAAAGATTGCTAAGAAATTTCTTTTGCTATGTTCTTCCTAGGATCAAAAGAAATCGCTTGCCCTTCAAGTAATTAGATTTAATTAGATTGAGATAGATTAGGGATCGTTCACCAAATTCCTATGGAAAGTTGTATACTAAGTATACACAAAGACACTTCTTCTGTGATAAATGGTACGATTTGCGTTACGAATTTTGAGGAAGATCCCTTAGATTTGGGAGCTACCACAATACATATTGGCTAGTTTCATTCAATTCAACAGTATCTATAAATTACCTCATCTCTACATTCTTGTGATAAAAGATCCCAAACGTCCATCCAGCTTCTAAAATGTAAAATTGAACAGCTAGTCATGATTTTTACTTGAGTAACGAATTTTATGGACGTTTCCTTAGGGTTCGTCTCAAAAATTTGCTTCAATTCGCTTCACAAATCGCTTCATTTAGCTCAGATGAAGTGTTATTGTGCATACTAAGTATGCACAATAACACTTCATCTGAGATGAAAATTGACAGGAATGAAGCAAGTTTATTAAGCGAATATTTGAGACGGCTCCTTAGGGATGTTCAGCGAAATTTTTATCACAAATCATACCAATTTTCATACAGAAGGAATGTTTTTGTGCATACTTAGTATGCACAAAACCATTCCTTCTGCATGAAAATTGCCAAAATCTCCATACGAATTTTGTGGAGTGTCCTTTAAAGGAGAACAGTGGGAAAATGTAAATAGATAGGAAAGTGAAATCATAGTTGAATTACTTGATGCAAAACTTATACATACCCTGATGCTCTGGCTTTATGTGTTTCAAGGGAATGTAAAATACATCTTCTATTTCTTTTACTTTTCGGAATGGTATCCACAATATCATTTAAATGAGAACTGTAAATAAAGAACAATTTAAACGGTATTATAACTATTTCTCTTTCAGTTATTGTTTTCTTTTCATCACATTTTTCCTGGGATTAAATAACAAAATTTACATTACCATATAAATAATCTTAGGTTTTGTTTCAAAATGTTTCCTCAAATATCGTTTTAGTTTTTCATTTCAGAATAAGTGTACATGAAGTATATGCACTAAGTCAATTATTCTAAATGAATGTTTATGGAATGAAACAAATTTGTAAATGAAATTTGTTTAGAAAGGTCATTATCAATGTCAGTGTTAACATGCTTACAAAAAGAGCTTGAAAGTTTACATTGTCTCGCAAAGTTGCAAATCACTACCTTACTGAAATAACTTTAACATAAGATTCTTACCCATGTATGTAGAAAAGTGCATAAATTAGTTTTGCATCTATCAAGAAACTTTCACTTAATGTCAAAACTAAAATAACAACAAAATCATTGAACTCAAAAAGTAGCATTTTTAAGTCTTCACAGACGTGAAAAAAAGGAACAAGCATAACTTAAGGTTTGTCCAGTCCACGGAATTTGTATTAATTTTAATACAGAAGGCATGTTTTGTGCATAAAAACACTCCTTCTGTGATGAAAATGGTACTATATAGAAATACTTGATCTTAGATGAAAGTGAGAGAGATAAGAACTTTGTGGACAGTCCATTGCTCCCACGGAAGTACAATTTGAGTTTAGTATCAGCTTCCTTTTTATGTCTCTTGCATTTTATCTTCCAATATTTTGTGTGAATTGATTAGCAAATAGAAAAGACTAGCCTCAGAAAACAATTATGATTTTCGGGACAAAATATGAGTGTCCTTAGGGAGTACATCACTGACTGCCAAAGTACTTCAATGTAATTGGCAGCTGTTTTTGCTTTAGACATCACTTTTTGATGGTAAATCAACCATGCGAAAATTGCATAGAGCAGCATAACGTAACCAATGCAGTCATTTACTGGCAAACAGAATAAGCATCTAAAATTTACTGAACTCTGAAATCTTTGTCAATGTAAAATTATCAAAAAAGAAAGAAATTCGTATGGAATTTCGAATCAATTTTCATTCATAAGAATCATTGTCAATTGAATCAGAATCGATTGTTTTTGTGCATATATACTCATATATACTCAATATGCACAAAGAAATTTCATCTTTGATGAAAATGGTGCAAACTATATAAATTTTGAGGACGTTCTCTTAGATATTTGTCTAAAATATCTTACCACCAGAAGCAGCAATAATCAATGGCTCAATAGCTGGTTGTCCAGATTCCCACAACTGGTTATATAGTCTTTCAACACTAAAATGAATTTTAATAAATGGAAAACATTATATCTCTGTTACTATGTATAATCTAGAAAAACAGGGAAGCGTCAAATCAGTCTAAAAAGGGAAATATTTATGAAAAAGAGCCTTAAAAATACCTAGTTTTCATAGAAAACTAAGTATTTTTTAGGACTATTTTACATAAAAAGGCACTTTCGCAATGATAATTCAAGAGGCAGTGGAATGGCGGACGCTTAAAAAAGTCCTGTATTAGTGCCTGATAACACGTGTAAGTAATCAACCTTCGCTGGAACCAGTGCAGATTTATTAAACAATACAACTAAGAGACCGTCCACAACACTTGTATCACGAATCGTACCATTTTTGTTACATAATAAGTGTCTTTGTGTGCATACTTAGTATGCACAAAACACTCCTACTTAATGAAAATTGATATAAATTTCTATACAAATTTTGTGGATGGTCCACAAACATGGGAAACATGAAAGTTACCTTCGTCTACAACCAACACAAGGAACTGAAACAGCAAGAAGGGCAAATAATTCTTTTTGACCAACCATAAGAGCAGCATTCATCTCGCTATCGGTTAAACAACTGTGTCGCTGCAATAAAATTAACATGATATCAAAACCTATGTTGTTCAAGCTTATCAAAAAACAAAACTACAAATAACTTTAAACTAGGAATTTCAAATGGTATATCAATGCAGTAAACGTTTTATTTAGATTTTCAGTTAAAATACTATAATTTCCAGGCATTATTCCAAACACTTTTTTTGGCTGATAACTGAATCTTGAATTGAGTTTTGAAACTCAATCTTCATACAAGGTCTTGGGTGATACTTGATTATGATTATTAAACATTATTATGATTATATACTATATACTTAAAAGAATTAACTTGCATACGGATTTAAATTGACAGGACTTGAACTAGATTATACATGAAAATATATGAATATATGAATTATGAAAATTGTATGATAATTGTATTAACATGAAACTTTAAGTACTAAACTTTAGTTAACTAATTCTTTGTCTTGTACATGAAAATATAAATATGGCAACCGATACGAAGACGGGCGGTATTTTGTAAGATCGATTTTGAGGCTGTTTTAGAGGGTTTAAATTGCAAAATTTTCCTCGTTGCCCATTTTCAAAAAGTGCTTGGAATAATGCCTGAATTTCCTATTTGCTAACCATTACAAGAATACGAGTGGCACCAGAAAAAAATAACAATTTTTTCGTAAAACATACTCAGAAGCACCATTTATTTAATTTTCATGTTTAGAAAGAGTGCCTTTGCATATAAATTAAGTACGCACAAAGACAATTCTTCTGATGAAGATGGTATGGTTTTGATACAAAATTTACACATAAAAAAGCACTTCTTTCGTTATTTATGAATTTATAAGTTTTACAAAGATTTGTAACATAACATGCCCAGAGCCCAATTTAGAAGAGGAAAGTAACAACTAGGTATTTTTAAGACTATTTTACATGCATAAAAGGCAATTTCTTCATCATTATCAAGGGTAGCATCCGATTATCTGACACTTAAAAGGGCCTGATACCTTAATGAATTGTGATACATCTGCAGAGCTGACACATTCAGCTGAAATAACAGTTTCAGGTATTTCCATCACCATCTAAGAAAGTAAGTGGATATCAATAAATACAGATCTATGAGCTATTTTAATACATACAATAAAAAGAGCAAGTTCACATTTAATAAGGAACCGTCCACTGTTTGGAAACTTGTATCAATTTTCATATGAAAGGAGTTTCTTTGTGCATACTTAGTATGCACAAAGACACTTCTTTTGTGATGAAAATGGTAAGATTTGCAATACAAATTTTGTGGACAGTTCCCCTAAGGTACTGTTTACAATTATTGTATCAAAAACATTTTTTTCAATTATGTTTTTCTTGTGACTAGCTTCAATAATTTCAATGTATATAAAACCAGACTATTCTTTCCAGAAGAAGCCATGAGAGAGTCCTGGCAGTATTTGAAACTCCCATTTCTTTAGCTATGAAAGTATTATTTTAAAGACATCTTGACCGATTCAACTTTTTCTTTAACTAAGGTCAATATATGTATTATAAAAGCGACTGTCAGTAGCAGTATATACTAAGGGTTCGTCTCAAAAATTCGCTTAAATTCGCTTTACAATTCGTTTCATTCCTAATAATTTTCACATCAGATGAAGTGTTATTGTAACACTTTACGTGTTACAATAACACTTCATCTAAGGTGAAAATGAAGCGAAGCTGTAAAAGTAGAAGAATCTAACAAGTATGAAAGTAAGTAAGACAATTGAAAGGTTTTATATCAACCAAGAAGAGACTTTAAAAACAAAATTGATATGCTCCAACTGTTGAAACTGATCAGACAGATAGCCAAAGAAATATCAGGATACTGTAGTACCAAAATAGTATCAAACGGTAAGGGACTGTCTACAAAATTCATATCGTGATTTGAACCATTTTCATCAAAGAAGAAATGTTTTTGTGCATTTTAATAGGTTTAAGGTTTAATAGGTTTAATAGGGTTAAGTATGCACAAAAACACTTCTTCTGTATGAAGTAAAAGTAGAAGAATCTAACAAGTATGAAAGTAAGTAAGACAATTGAAAGGTTTTATATCAACCAAGAAGAGACTTTAAAAACAAAATTGATATGCTCCAACTGTTGAAACTGATCAGACAGATAGCCAAAGAAATATCAGGATACTGTAGTACCAAAATAGTATCAAACGGTAAGGGACTGTCTACAAAATTCATATCGTGATTTGAACCATTTTCATCAAAGAAGAAATGTTTTTGTGCATTTTAATAGGTTTAAGGTTTAATAGGTTTAATAGGGTTAAGTATGCACAAAAACACTCCTTCTGTATGAAAATTGATACGAATTTCCATACAAATATTTTGGACGGTCCCTAATAAGTTTTCAATCCACCTCCATTTTGTGCTGACAGCACAGATGAAGAAGAAGAAAAACAGGCCCAGCATGAGTACGTTTATTTAATTAATTTGGTTGTTAAGACTAGTAACCCATTAACTTGATTATTTTTATTTTGGAGGCGAATTATGCAAGTTTTTTAATGAGTAAACAGGTGTAAACAAACAAACAAACTGATGAAAGTGCTAGCTAGTCATCTATAATGAATTGATTCAAATTGGTTCACTCTAAATTACTGCTGACGATGGCAGATTATTAAGTAGCTTGTTCCATTGCAATCTAATCAAACGTGTTTACTTGGAAATGCCAGAAGAATAGCTTTTATTTATGCAAATTCTTTGTTGATATATCACATTTTACATGTTTCATCAAATTTCATCGTCCAAAGACCGAATTTAAAACAATTACGGTCCGCTCATATAAAAACTTTGATGATGAGGCTTTTCTTGCAGACACCCGAAATTTAGATTGGTCAATATTTAATAAAGCTGATTATGACCT
>JAUCNQ010112246.1:0-19833 GCA_032352715.1 Bougainvillia muscus | reverse complement strand
TAAGTTAACTGAACCTAATCTATATCCTCCTAAATCATTTTTTTAAACTCTCTTTTTCCTTAACTTAATGGCAGTGGCCAATATACCTGGCCAACTAAAGCACCGGCAGATGCACCAACTGCTATACCAACTCCGTAATATTTTGCAATAAGAGCAACCAGCGGATCAGTAGCTGCTTTAATCCCTTTATCTAAATCCAATTCTGCAAGTGCCGGCTCTACGCACACCAAACTAAGTGTAGCTACAGACGCCACCAGTACAGTGTATTGCTTAAAACTGGATTTCTGTTTTATTGGAAATTTTGCTCGATATGAAAAACTAATATCAGCACAGGACATAAAACGCTGCTTGCTTTTTGCAGGTTTCTGGGATAGTTTCATAATTACCTTTTAGGTTTCTTCAGTTATCTATTTGGTGGACAATCCAGCGGGTATTTCAGGGGGTCAAATCTTGTATATCCGTTGTAGATTCTTTAAATCACTATCTACTCATACATATTCCATGTTCTATATTCCATTTTTTGCATTAGCTGTTCTTTACTAACCTTCCTTATACTTGATCATTACCGGCAAATAATATATTGCTTGCCTTAATCACTTAAGTTTGTTTGCTACAATCACTGGATTCTTCCTGCTGAATTTCTATATTCTAAACTGACTAAATTCTTATATTTCCAGTGCTGCAGAACAATTATATCTCGCAACTATCCTGCCTGCAACAGGCTTTCACTCATGGTAAAATGCTAATAAACCGCATAGCCTAAAACTAAACCAAATAATTTTTTTAATTTTTCACTTTTAGTGAAACTCTTTCGGAATGTAGGGAATATAAACGGACTTGTGTTGACAACAAAAAAAGCATTTTCCAGTCGGTATAATATAGCGAAGTGAACAATATTATAGCTGATATAAAACTTTACTATCGTTTTTTTGTCAAAGAAAAACTACTAGCCATCAGCCGCTGACTTCATTTTGCACAAATTTATTTTGCAAATCATAAAAATCATTGGCAGTAACAACTCCACATGTCCTTTCATAAATAATCTGCATCAATTTGGGTCTGGGAATTGCATCCTCATAAAGATATTTATGAACCAGGCTAGGAGAAACACCAATTTTGTTAGCAAATTCTGTCGGTATTACCTTATTTATTTGCAGCCATAATGCTAGTTTCATAATGGAGTTTTCTCAATAAATTAACTATTTAAATCATAGTATATTTAAGTCCAATTTACAATAATTTTTGCTGCAATCCTACCTCTGTTAACACCTTTATTTAACAGGTATTTACAGTTTTTTTGTATTCCATAAATGATTACGAAATTTTTCTCAATAACTGACATTACAAAGAATAATATTTAACCTGTAAGAGCATTATTCATAGTAATAATTTATATTTTAGCAAAAATCTTAAAATTTTATGCCTACTTATATTTCTAGGAGAAAGGTTTTTGCTTACTTAAAAAAAGCAAAAAACCTTTCTATGTGAATTTAAGTTATATCATGTCAGAAAATTACCGTAAGCAAACGGTAAAGATACCATCTTAAACGTCAACAACTTTTTTCGTAATGTTGGGATGAAAAGGTGCTTTGTTTTTTATCACCTGTAATACTATCAAGTAGACTCTCTTGTTTTGTATTTCTAAACATAGCTACTTCCATTTTAATCTAAGTATTTCATACCTAGTCAAGTCATATAGGTGCATTTATACGATAGATTAAGAGACTGTGCAACGCCATGATTGGAGCTGAGGAATTTATAATCTAGTTTCCTCATAAACAATTTAACTAAACAAATGAGGTTTATCATGACAATACGATTAATAAGAGCAGCTGCCAATAATGAGATTGCGTTGGTCTTCAATTATTTAAGCGCAGGAGATAATGTTAATGATCAAGAAAATTTATGTGGCCAAACAGCGTTGCATTGTGCGCTAAAATCTAAGCATTATGAGACAGCAAAGCTGTTGTGGCATTACGGTGCGGATCCTAATATTCCAGATGGTAGGGGTTTCACCGCATATAACATACTTGATGGTACATATAATTATTATATAGATAATTTATTTACTCAACACTTAACAGAAGAAACTGATCTATTAGGTATTGAATATAATTATCTAAATGATGATTTTAGTGCAGATTTTTAATTAAAATATAAGGAGAATGGAAAATGAAAACTCAAGAATTAAATGCAAATTCGTTTGGAGCGTTAATATTAGGCACAGTGCTAACTTTGGCTATTTCTAGCTTTTCAGGAGCTGCTATTGCTGGGTCTATAGGAATGGCTGAAGCACTATATGGAGCTATAATAGGAGGAGTTATTGGATTTTGTATAGCTTGTAAAACAGATATTCCAATAGAGTTAGCCGCTGTTATAGGAGCCGTGATTGGAACTAGTGCCGGAATCATTTATGCTAAAACTCAAGAATCTACAAATGAAAAATTGGATATAGATAATTCAGATTATCTAAAAGGACTAGACTGTACTAAAAAAGCAGTACTGTCCCATGGTCAAGATGCAATTAGTTGTGCCTCTGGTGATTTTTCTGCCTGTGGAAACATGTTACAGGGACCAGCTGAAATAATTGTATGTATGGGAGATAATGATAACAATGATGGAATAATTGTATAATTATCTTGCTAGAAGTTTTGTTCAAAAGAAGTCCCATATTGTAGTTAAAATATGGGACTTCCTATTTTATAAGTCTATAAAATAATAGTACTTTTTTTGAAAAATCATATTTTTTACTAATTTATGCATAAAATGAAATTGGATATAGATAATTAATATTTAACTGGATTCTTTTTGCATGTACAGAATCATTGGGGAAATGTTTTTGTACGATATATAGAGCTTGGCCTAGATATTTTGATGCTTCACTATTATGATACTGTTGCTGTTGAATTTTTCCCTCCTGCTTAGCTTGTAACATATGTAAATCAGCTAATGCCTCAAGAGGTTTATAACGATCTGAATGTTGTTCGTCGGTGAATATTTTTAGAGCCTTGTTGATATATTTTTTTGCCATTACTATGTTTCCTTCTACAAGGTAAGTTCTGCCTAAACCATTAAGAACCTGAGCCGTTTTAATATGATTTTCACCGTAATATTTTTTATGAATATCTAAGGATTTTTGTAATAAGATTTGTGATTCTACATAATCTCCTCAATCTCGATATGAGTTTCCCAAATGATACTTAACCCAACCAATTATTATATTATCATCCTGAATCTGGCTGCTATAAATTTTTAGACTTTGTATCAGTGTTTTTTGGGCTTCATGTGTATTACCCAAATCCTGGTAAATAGCACCTAAATGTCCTAAAGCCCAGGCATTCTCAATGCAATTTACTCCATGGGATTGTTGATATACTTTTATGGAGTAATCAAGCAGTTTCTTGGCTTTTACAGAATTTCCAATATTACGATAAATACTTGCGAGACGTACTGACACCCATGCTGTTTTTGTATGATCCTCACCATAATGCTTTGTATAAAATACAAGTGCTGTTTCAAGTAAATTTTTCGCTTCCTTGTAACGTCCTATGTCTTTATAAATATTTCCAAGATATGCAGAAGCACGAGCAGTTTTTTCATCTTTTTTATCATAATATTTTGTATATATCTCAAATGCATTCTTTAATAGCATCTTTGACCTATCATAATCACCGATATGACGATAAACACTTCCCAAATATATCGAAACCCTAGCTGTCTCTATATGTTTTTCTCCGTAATATCTTTTATAAATTATTAGTGCTTTGTCAAGTGAACTTTTGGCGTTATCATAATCACTCATATTACGATAAACACCTCCCAGTAATACTAAAACCTCAGCAGTATGAATATTATTCTCACCGTAATATTTTGTATATATTTTAAGTGTATGGTGCAATAGATTTTGAGCTTTAGTATAATTTGCTACATGAAAATAACAGTCCCCTAATTTATTACATAAATCAGCTTTATTAAGTTCATCAGATAATTTGTTAGAACTTAAAAATGCTTCAATATGAGGTACTAATAGATGAATTTTTTTCAAATCATCATCGTTCAATTCTTTTGTTATATAATCTTCCAAAGAAACTACTATATTTTGTAATTGATAAGTATTCTTTACCAGTTGTAATGAATTTATAAAATACGTTAAGATAATACCCTGAGTACTCCGATGTATCGAGAATGTTGGTATAGGTTTAACACCAACATGTGTTTTCTCCTTTGTTAACAAGGAAAACTTTTTTAACTCATTTATAAAACTATTTACAGTAACCTCATCTTTATATGTAGATAATAAATCTTTTGGTATGTTCTGGGAATTAACCATACTGATGAATAAAAGCAAGTCTTTAAAATCAGAAGATGAGTCCATTATATGCTTTATTGATAAAGTAATGATATCGTGACGAGTCTTGGTATATTCTCCTATATCCTTCAATATATTTTTTTGTGCAAATAAAAAATTCTCTTGTTGATCATGCGTGTATTGTAAATATCTGTCACAAGGAATTTGTGTTTCCCTTATATAATGTGCTGCTATAGATATATCCAGAGGAAATGGTGGGATATCTTGCAAGCAATTCTCATATACTATTTTTAATTCTTCTGAAATATCACCGCTTGAACCAATAATATTGCTAAAAAGCTTTAATTTTTCTTGCGTACTTAACTCATTAACATAAATCACGTTTTCATCGAGAATATAGTTACTACGTGCAATATTATTATTGGTTGTTATTATAACCTTCCCATTACCCCAAACTGTTGTATCGTGAGGAAAATATTTCTCTATATCTTTAAATTCTTTTGTATTATCATAAATGACCAGCCAACCAGGATGAATTCTGGCCTTTCTACTTAAAAACAAATATAACTTTCTTTCGTATTCCTTTATATCTTGTATTTTTTGAATTTGATCAATTTCTCGGTAATCTTCAGATGTATCACAAAGTGCATACGATAATTGTTTGAGTGAAGATATCAGAGTATCTTTAGTTTCAGCATTGATTTCCCATATCATGGATATTCCGGACTTGCGTGCATATTTACGTGCAAGAGTTGTTTTTCCAGAACCACCGATACCCACAAGTGCAATAGTTTGTATGCCTTCTTTTTTAGATAGCCTCTTGTCTATTTCAACAATTATTGAGGGACGTTCTAAAAGAATATTTTTTTGTGGAAGTGGTAAATCTGAATTTATTATATTTCTTTCTAATTTTTTACCCAAAATAGTAAAGTCTTGATTCATACTCCATGCTGCAAATGCAACAAAACAGACAGTACCAGATATAAAAATAATAAATTTATTAAAAGTCTTTTTCTTAGATAAAGCTGAATAAGTAGAAGATCCTACTTCTAACCTGCCATGTTCCCATGAATTTTGAATGGCATCACAATCTTTTTTAAATTCTTTTATAAGCTGATCTACAGAAGAATTATCCATAAACTTGCGTAATAACTCGAATGCAGAAAAATAATATTGCGACTGTTTTCTAAAATCTATGTAAACGATGTCACTATATTCATCGATATCCATATTTGGATCAAACAATAAAAAAATATCTTCCAGTGCTTTTGCTGAACCGAATTAGAATTTAATATGCGTAGCTTGTACCTGAGCCTTTCAAAATTTTTTTCACCCGTGTTTAAGTTTATATTTGCCAGTTTAAGATGATCCTGTAATTGATTAAATATCAATTTCTCATCAGCACTTATTCCCGTATAAACGATAGTATAGTCAAGTCCTTGCCTATTAATGGTTTTTCCTATTTTAATAAGATATTGTTCAAATGAGGCTTGTATTAATAAATGGAGATAATATTTTCTGATAAATAGCAATTTTCCTGATCTTTCAATAAAATCAATAATATTCTCTCTTGAGCTATGACCCAGTTTTAACATTATGTTATGTACATGAGTACTAACGGTTCTTGGAGAAACCGATAACAATGAAGCTACTTTTTTTCACCTCTATTATGTATAATACATGCTATTACATCTATTGCCCGAAAAGTGAATTTAATATTATCTATTTCGTATAAGTGCTTGTCATACAATTCTTTCTTCTGGGTGTACCCTGTTTCTAACATCATTACTTCTTAACAACTTGTAATTTATCTCTCCAGTCTAGCAAACTTACTTTTATATTAATACTCCTTCCGGATTCAATCTAAGTATTTCATATCTCATTCTCTCCCATATCCATATTAATTTTTTTTATTAAAATCCATCCCAATTTTGGAGCTTCGGTATAAGAGTTTAATACTGAATATTTAGAAAATTTATTTTCTAAATATTCAGATAGTTCAGGAAGTTTTTTAATTTCTTCGAAAGTTAAAGGTGGTAGTTTTTTGTATACAGAAAGCATTAGGTATGCCATACCATAATATCCAAAAACTTCTTGTTTAAAAAGCGTTACCCTTTCTTTTTCCTGTAAAGTAGGTTTCTTATTATAATAAACTTCTAGAAATTTATTTTGCTCACTATCAGACAAATTGTAAAAAACAAAAATAGTTGCTAAATCAAAACAGGGATCACCAAGTGCAGCTACTTCCCAATCTATAATCATGAATTTATTATCAAAAAGAATGTTTTCCGGCTTTAAGTCATTGTGCGTTGCAACAAGTTTAATGTTATCTTTTACTAAATTATCAACTAATTTTAGATGATTACTAGCCTTTAATATCAAATTAGAATTTAGAAGCAATGCTTTTTTTTCAAAACTTTGACGGATAGTAAAAATATCTTTAGAAGAAGGAAAATTGTCGATACTATGTAATTTTCTAATAGTCTTTGCAAGTTTTTTTAACAACTTTTTATTTAACAAATCTTTCTTTGAAACATAACCACCTTTTACATATTCCGAAACAATAATTCCTTTATTTGTATTAGTATAATGTATAAGGGGAGCGATACCATTTTTAGCAGCTAGTTCATAGCATTTTATAGTTTTATTTCTTTCAAAAATTGGCCTATTTGGGGGACTTAACCTAAGAACATAATCCTTACCATCATTTCTAAATTTATATACCCATGGTGAAGATAAACCACCTTGTAAAATTTCGGTTTTTGGTATTAAGTGACCTGCATAAATTTTATCAGCTATATATGCTATTTCCGCAGGTGCAGCATAAACAACATACTGCGGAGTACATATTATGAGAATGATTTTGAATAATACCTTAAACATTGTTTAATTTGATAAGTTCATCAAATATTTTTTGTGGTATATCAATAGTTGTCATTTTTTTATTGTTCTTTTTTCTTAGACCAGGAATTTTGACATTATTACTAAATATTTTTTCTGGTTCTGGTGTTTTTAGATAATTAGTCAATTTGTTAACTTCAAAATTAAATACAGAACTACTCTGATTAAATAGTTCTGGCAAAAATGTTATAAAAAAACCTGAATTCGTCATGGACTCAGATTTAATAGCACTATGCCCTCCTCCTGATATAATCCCTGCTAATATTTCAGTAAATAACGACAAACCAAAACCCTTATACCCCAATTCTTTTCCTCCAAGAGGTGTAAGAAAAACTTCTCCATATTTTTCATAAAATTCTTTTGGATCAGTTATGGAGTTACCATTTTTATCTATCAAGATCCCTTCCGGTATTTTTTTGTTTCTATAATATGCATCTCTCAATTTACCTTCAGAATAAGAGCTTGTTGAGAAATCTATTAGTATTGGCCCTTCTCTGGATGGAACTCCCATCACGATAGGATTTGTAGAGAGTTTAGGAATTTTGCCACCGAATGGTATAACATTCTGTCCAGAACCAGAAAAATTTAAAAATCCAATTATTATACCACCAGCATGTATAATTGGATTAGCTATGTTTGCTAAACGACCTATGTGACCACTATTTGAAAAAGTAACAAAACCACATTGATTAACTTTCAGTTTTTGTAAAAGATGATCAACGACTTCTTTTGTAACTAATACTCCAAAACTTTTATTACCATCAATCATTGAAGTGGTATTCGAAATAAAATCAACTTTTGGCTTGTTTTTATGGATAACAAACCTTTGTTTAACATGCGTTACATACTCATTTACTCTCATAACTCCATGAGAACTGTATCCCTGCATATCATTATTTATTAAATCATCAACTACTAATTTTGACAATTTATCACTAACGCCAATCGAGTTAAAAATGTTGGTACAAATATTTCTTATTTCATCAATATTCACTAACATGAATTATCACTCTCTTGAATATCTTAGATTAGTTATTGGGTGGACCTGATTTACTTTTTAAGTCATGTATAAGATAATCATCTTTAATCAAGCCATTTTCGAACAATAAAGCCCTGTCAAATAAGTTCAAATTTACATGATTATGTGAAACCATAATCAAAGTTTTTATATCTGTTTTATGAATAATATTTTTCAATATATTTCTTTCCATATCACTATCTAAAGCTGATGTTGCTTCATCTAGGATTAAAACTACTGGTTTTTTTAGTAAAGATCTGGCAATTACAATTCTCTGACGTTGACCACCTGATAACTTAACTCCATTTTCTCCAACTAATGTATTATATCCCTTATCAAGACTTAAAATGAATTCATTTATTTTAGCGAGTTCGGAAGCTTCAATAACTTCTTGTTTTGATGCTAGTGGATCACCATACATGATATTGTCCATAATACTTCTATGAAATAGTTCAGTGTGCTGTGGTACGTATACAATATCATCACAATTATTACTTGTATGTCTTCCAGTTTTTGTGTTCCCAATTAAAATATTACCCTGCGTTATAGGAAACAGATTCAATATAAGTTGCATTAAAGTTGTTTTCCCAGAACCTGATGTTCCCATCACAATAACACGTTGCCCTTCGGGAATGTGCAACGTAAGTTTGTTAAATAATGTATGGTTCTCATCATATCCAAAGCATACAGACTCAAAACTGATATCATAATTATTACACTTATTGATTTCGCTTAATTGTATAGTTGGTATATTAGAAGTTACTAAATCGTTGAATGATTCTTTGGCAACACCAATTTCTTTAAACAAATTTAAAAGATTGACTGATGCTATCCATACTGAACGTCTAATATAGAAACACACAGCAGTAACAAATGAAAAATCTCCGAGAGTTAGTCTTCCAACTTGCCATCCCCAGCTAAGAAGGCTTATCATTGCAAGAAAAACCAATATAGAGATAATACTTCTTATAGAGTCAATTTTAAAAGTCAGCCATTCTAACTTCTTTGCATATGCTATCTCTAAATCCTGCAGTCTATTGGTTATCTTATTATCTAAAGCTGCTCCTCTAAATGTTTTTATGGATATGATATTTCTAAATAAGTCCCCAAAATGGCCTAATAATAAATTCTCATGTGAAGCATGTTTGTCTGACAAGGAAATATTTTTATTTACAAAATAAAAAGTAACAATGTTCATACCTAAAAACCACATAACAAAAAAAATAGCAAATAAGCTATCAATATAGAATAAAAAGCCTAGGATAATTAGTGAAGATATAAAAACAGGGAAAATACCGTATAAAAAACTTGCTAATATTAAATCAAAACTATTAGATAAATTTTTAAATTTTGTAACTAACTCTCCTATTAAATGGTTTTGATAAAAACTAATTGGCTTTTGAAGCACATCAGATAAAATAGCATTCCTAAAGTCACCTCTTAGCTCTGGGATAAACTGTAACCAAATATAATTGCATCCCCTGATTGCAATTTCTATAATTACCATAAGAACAAAATAGTATAAAATTGGCATTCCCAATAGCTCACCAAACGAGGTAGTATTAGCTTTATTGCCTGAGAGATCATCTATAATAACTTTAATTAGATATGGGGCTATTGTTTCAGCAGCACACCATATCACAGGGAATATAAACAATAACAATATTTTCCACTTATAAGGAAATGCAACTTTATAATAAAATTTTAATAAACTATCATTCATAACGTTCATTTGACTATTTGGCACTCTTCATACCTATTTCTTCAAAGGCATTTTTTATATATTCAACTTCATCCAGCCCAATGTCAAAATGCATCACAATGCGAATTTTAGTTTTATCAAACGCATATACACGTACGCCCCTTTTTGCCAACTCTTTCTCAAAATCAGCAGCAGTTAGGTATTTATGTGCTATATTCAACAATATTATATTTGTTTCTACATGCTCTAATTCCATTTTAATAAAGGATAATTTATGGAGGTAATTGCTTAATAAATGCGTGTTTGCTAAAACTATATGGATAAATTTTATATTGTGCTCTAGTCCATAAATGCAAGCAGCTGCTAGTATGCCTGCTTTGTGCATATAACCACCAAACTGAAATTTATGAAACCATACATCTTTGATAAAATCTCTACTCCCTGCCAATACAGCTCCCATTGGCGCACCTACTGATTTGCAAAAATCAATATACAGTGAATCAAAGGTCTCGGCATATTTCTTAATTGAAATACCTGTTTTTTCCTGAGCGACTAATAATCTAGCTCCATCCATATATGTAGGTATAGAATATTTTTTTGCCACATTACAAACAGAGTGTAATTTATCCAGTGACCAAACTGCTCCTCCTCCATAATTAGTAGGATTTTCAACAGAAACAAGGCATGGATGAGAGTCATTATATCCAAAAAATTTATTTAATTCATACTCTAATTGATGGGAATTATAAGTACCTCTATCTCCCTCAATGAGTATAGGCTGGGCGTGTACGATACCTGTAAATATTGTTTTGTTTTTTAAAACAGGATGTGCTGTTTTTTCAAAGATAATTCCATCCCCTGAACGCTTACACCAAGATCGAAAGGCAAGCGTATTACACATTGATCCAGAAGGTAAAAATACTGCATCTTCCTTGCCAGTTAGGTAACGAACTTTTTCTAGTAATAAGTTCACAGTAGGATCTTCTCCTGCAACTTCATTACCCACTTCAGCATTGCACATATACTCGCGCATACCCCTACTAACAGAACAATTAGTGTCGCTAAATAAATCTATTTTAAATTTCTTCTGCATTAACAATACATCTTTTTCTTCGTTACTATTTCTGTAACTACCTTTTCAATAATATTTGCAGCTAAAATAATATCAGATGTCGAAACATCCTTATGTACAACAGCTCTTATGATATTTGGCAACCAAGGAAAAAGCAGTAATCCTAATTTTTGGCATCGACTAAGCAATTCATCGGAACTTAATTTAAGATTTGATATGTCAAATTGAATCATGTTGGTCTCCCCTGATAATGGGTTAATCACAATTTCGTCGATTTTTTTTATTTTTTCTAAGAGTAGACTGGTGTTTTCATGATCCATTTTAATTCTATCAATATTATTTTTTATGGCATAATACGCAGCTTTTGCATTAAAACCGATCTGATGAACACCACCTCCAAGCCACATTTTGTATCTTTTAGCTTTATCTATAATTTCCTTTTTACCCATTAATACTGAACCGTATGGAGCACCAAGACCTTTAGATAAGCAAATACTCATCGTATCAACCTGCTGTGCGTATGCATCGAGAGGGATATTGGTTTCAACATGCGCATTAAAAATTCTTGCTCCATCTAAATGAATAGATATATTAGATTTTTTAGTAAATAGCCTAAGCTTCTTAAGCTCATTAATTGGAAATATTTTTCCAACCCAACCGTTTATACTGTTTTCTATAGAAACTAATTTAGGTTGTGAAAAATAATAATATCGAGGTTTTGAATCAATTGCTTGTTTGACGTCATTGCAAGTAAGAATGCCATCTTTTGTCTGAATTGTGTTTAAAACTATATTACAAATAGAGGCGCAAGCTGCACTATCAAAAAAATTTATATGATAATTATACTCTGTAATTACTTCATCTCCTTTCTCAACTTGAGACATTATAGCAAGTCTATTACTTAACAGTCCACTCGTTAAAAATAAAGCATCCTCTACCTGAAAAAGTTCTTTACAATAATCCTGCAAAAGATTTACACTTTTATCTTCTCCATATGCATCATCTCCAACCTCGGCTTTAGCAATCATCTGCCTTATATTTTGGTCTGGTAAAGTAACCGTATCACTTCTTAAATCAATCATAGTTACCTTTATGCAAAATGGTTGTATGGACTCTGCATATCATAATTAACAAAATCATTTGTATGCGAAATTTTTAGATTGAGATTTTTCAAATACTTTCCTAATAAATCTACATCAGGGATTAGGTAATCAATATTTGTACGGTATTTCTGCAAAGCATAAGCCCATATTGCCCTTCTTGACATAATCCAATCATAGTCCCATGGACTATCATTCTTTAATTGTCCAATTGTTCTAAATTCAAGATACCATGTATATCTAGGGTGTTTAGACTTATTTTCTCCAGAATAATGAACCGTTTTTACATTATGAATGACTATATCTCCTGCTTTAACACGAATAGGAATAAATTTATCTTTATTTTCATCATAAACTTTATATATCTCTGTTTTAGTTAAAGGACCCATTTTATGGCTTTTTGGTAAATAATATACCGGGTTATCATATGAGTCATGCAAGTATATTCCTACGCTAAATACATCATAACTAGCAGATTGCAAAGCAAGATCTTGATGCACAGTAACGGGGATACCATTTTTTGGTATCTTAATAAGCATATCCTCCCATGTTGGTACAATTTGCGTGATATCATCTGATAACTCTGAAACTATTTGTAATATGGAATTATGTACTAAATATTGTAAGAAAATATCACCTTTGTTAAACAGATATTTAATTTTATGTATATGTTTTGAATCATTAATTCTAAGGAAATCATCCGTGTTATCATCTAAAGTAAGAACGTGTTCAGTTTGAACTAATAATGACTGAATTTCGACTGGAGTTAACGCATTCTTTAAAACGCAGTAACCATTTTCCATAAAGTTTTTTTGTAAAACATTGAAATTATCCATTATTTATTTCCTCCTATTCACAATAATTTTTGTAGTGTCTTTAAAAGATTTTCTAAATAAAATTTATTTTCCACCCTAAAATACTAATATTCGTTAACAATTTAGACGTAGATTTAGTAAATTCCATTAAGATATGTAATCCCGTTATACTAACGCTCATAAAGATTCTGCAAATTGTATAAGTTTAACTTTATTATTAAGAATACAAAGCAAAGAGAGCCACAAATTCTTATAGACAAGACCAGAAATATTACCAGCATCATGAAGTTTATATGCTTTATTTAGTATATTCAATTTTTTTAGATCAATAATCGCTGCAGAAGTATTAATTTCATCAATATTAGGGTTTTGCTGTAAAAATTCTAACCATGTTAGTATTAATTTTTCCTTATTTTGTATAACATATTGTGATTCTAAATCAAATAGTGTTAGAGATTTTTGTAGTATCTCATCTGTTAATTTACCACAGTTAAACATACCAAAAGCCTTTGGTTTAGCTTCTGGAATACTAGGGAATTCTTTGCCTTCTATAACCCATCTTGTAACATATGCAAATCTATCTTTATTAGAATGATTCTTGGCACTACCATGCCATAGTTTTGAATCAAACATTATAGCATCACCTGCATTGACAGTGATTGATTTAACGTCTTTGTCATTAATATTATATTTTTCGGTAAAATAAGGAAACCAGAAATCAACAGCAGATTTTACTTCCTGATTATGACTATTTTTCACTATTTGTAGGGGGGCAGAATTATTATCAACGTCATTTAAGGAAAGCCAAAAAGAAAAATGATAGGGATCATCTCGACTATATGAAATATCTTGGTGAAAAGGAATTGGGTCAGTTAAATCTGCTGTTTTACATATTATATTAGATTTCTTAAAAACAATTTTCGATTGAATAAGATTTTCAAGATAATTCTTAATTTCATCTTCTAATTTTACTGAAATACTACTAGTAATAGGTGATGATGTAGACCATCTTCCTGTGCAGCTTAAGTAATCTCTTACTGTTACTCCTAAATCATGAGCAGCTTTATTTATATTGATTTTTATCAAATCAATATATTCACTTGCTTTGTTATTGGGAAGAAATCCCTTTATAACAGCAAACCCATCTTTTTCTAAAAAATTCATTAACTATTTTCTCTCAATATCAATTATTGATAAATAATTCGTTAGAGGAATAACCTCATTTATTGTAAAGCCATCAACTTGTTTTAATATGTTTCTCCATTCTTCTATTGACCTTAATTTACCACCAGTTTCTACCATAATATTAATATCAACAACTCCACCCATTGGGCTATGCTCTTCTATAATTGTTTCTATAAGTAAAATGCGTGATATCTTACTGCTTTTTAAAATTTTTAAATATGATAATACAGTGTTGTTATCTTGATGTTGAAGAAAACGTCCAAATATTGCCGTGTCATATTCCTTAATTAACTGACCTTTTTCCTTTAAATCAATATTAAAGCCTTTTGTTAGCTGTTTAGGTAATTTGGGATAATTATAATAGCTAATAGGACTTACTCCCTTATTCTTTAGAATATCAACAAGAGCAAGTGAATGTACGCCAAATAATAATATTTTATTATTTTGATTAATATCCACTCTTTCTAAAAATTTTGTTATATCAAGCTTAGTATATCCAAGAAGTGCCTGATATAGTTCGGTTTTTATATCATTATCTTTTTCATTTTCCTTAAATGAAAAAAACGAAGATATTTCCTGTTGTTTAAGTAATTCTGGTATTTTAAGCCAATTTTTTTCTGAAATTACTCGACCCCACATTTTTGCAACTTTAAACATAAAAGGATTATCAATAAAGAATTGACCTTTTTTGTTTAATTGCCAAAGGTCTTTTTCTTTGTCATAACTAATTAGATTTATTTCCCATAATGCCCTCAAAAATCTGTACAAATGATTTTGATTTACATCCAATTTTGTAGCTAAAAAATCAGTATTTGCAGGCAGCAATTGCAATATTCCCATTTGGGAAACTGCGTTTATTAGATAAGTGTTCCAGAAACCAACTAATTCACCAGAAATTTGGTGCATTTGTGAAATAGTATCTGGCTGGTATATTACATATTTCATATTACCACTAGTATCTACTTGACCTAAAACACCAGAAAAAGTTTCAACTTTTGCATACCCATTATAAAACGGTTCTACCATCTTATACCTATTTTTATAAATTGGCTCTCCTTCGACATTAATATGAAACCATCCTTTATCATCTTCTGCATTGGCATATCCTTTATGAAAAATACCTAATTTTTTATACCATTTATTATGAATTAGATGATTTTTGCCATTAATGTGACTGGATTTTTGATTTTGATACACTACAGCAATGTCATCTTTAAAATCACCAACATAATCATATTCTTCTGAGTAAATTTTATTGCCTTCAAGATCAATATGAAAAAGCCTATCTCCCTCTCTAATCACACATTTATTTTCTTGATAATTGCCCGCCCAATCATAAGAATTTTCATATAATCTATTGCCTTTAGAATCGATGTGATAATATTTGCCTTTATCTATTACGGCTGCTCTATTGCAATAAAAGCCAAAAGTCTTATCAAATCTTTTCTTATACGCAGAAATGCCATCAAAATTAATATGATGCCCACCAGACCGGTCGTGAACAGGCGCAAGTCCAGGATGATGAAATTTTTCTACATCGCTAAATCTCAAATCATATAAAGGAACATCACCTAATTTATGAAATGTTCTACAAGCAGAAATTTTTATGTTACTTAACTGTTGAAGCATATCTAGCTCACCAGTGGTTTTCTCATATTGCATGTTTTGCATAAGTTATAATTTAAATAATTTTTTTGCAAATTCTTATAAGGTTGGCTTTGCCATATATCTTCTAATTTTACCTCATTAACATTACCAAAATTTCCCAGTTGTTTTCTTAAATCATCTGGGGCACAACAAGGACTAAACTTCCCTTCAGGATTTATCCAGGCTTCTTTCCCTAAAAATGGGCATGAGCCACCAGGAGCTAAATCTTCAACTCCATTTGAATTAAGAATGGTAAAATTTTCTAATTTTATTTTTTGTCCATTGGATAACAACATCTGATTTTGTAATTGAAATATTTTCTCTACTTCAATATTCCATCTACGAATTGAGTCTTCATCCTTTCTCATTGATAAATCTTTTATTTCTTCAAAATGTGCCCAAAGGTGATGTCCTTTTACTCTATCTATACCAAACTCAATTGCCATTTTTACCAAATCATATAACTCTTGTAAGTTACTTTCTAAAAATGTCAATTGCAGAGTGACACTACACGTTCTACCAGTTTTTTTAAGATACTCATCTCTAACAGTTAAAAATATCTTTAAATTCTCTGTAACACTTTCCCATTTAGAACCTTTCATTATTTTTTCATGCGTTTCTTTGGTAGCACCATTCCAGGAAATTTTAATATCTGATAAAATTGGAACCAGTAATTCTGCCCATTTTTTCGCCCCTTTAACCACAAAAGAACCATTAGTAGTTAAGTTAAGTTTTAAACCAAATTCATGACATACATTAATAATTTCATCAAAGTTTTTATACATCAAAGGCTCTCCCATAGTAGATGGTATAATCTCTCTCAGAGGGGTTCCTTTTGCTTCTTCTATTACTTTTCTAATAGTTTGAATTGGCATGATTTTTGGCTTTATTCCTTTTGCTTTTTTCTCAGATTTCACATTACTATATGGCGAAAAACACTCACACATTACGCAAGCATAGTTGCAATAATCCGGGTTAGTATCAAAGGTAATACGCCAAGGGCCTGGTTTTTTGTTAATTTGTCTATTACGTGATTTAGCCATGTTTCTATAAATTTTTTCTACTTCTTCCACATGTTCTTCTATTGATGGTATTTGGCCATCATGAGAATAGAGATATCCTTTTCTTGTAAGATTTTTATACAAAGTACTATCTTGTGATAGTTTTATCATTTTTATTGATAAGCTTTTAAAATCACGATGCTCAAATAATAAACCATTAACACCATCTTTGACATATTCAGCCATGCCCCCGTAATTGGAAGTTATTACAGGAATTCTCATTTGCTGTGCCTCATGTATAACTAATGGTGAGTTTTCTCCCCAAATAGACGGAACAATAATAGCATCTATTTTGTTAAAAACATCATTCACTATATCTTCATTTTTATAACTTCCCATCCATTCTATATTATTTCTTATCTTATCTGGAAGTGTGTCTGATATTGCTTGCAACTCTTTTGTTTCTTGCCTTTGTACTCCCCATAGTCTAAGTTTTGCATCAAGATCACCATTAGCAAACGCTTGTAATAGTACATCTATACCTTTCTCTGGAGTATGAGTACCAATATAACCAAAAATAAACTGTGATTCTTTTTTCCTCTTCCTATTTTTAAAACGAGTTAAATCAAAACCATAATCAAGATAAGAAATTTTATCTTCAGGCATAGCAAAATCCGTAATAAATTTTTGCATCAAAAACCTTGAAGGTGCAATAAAATGATCTATCTGTTCTACTATCTTTTTTGTATAGCCCATTCTAGTTGCTATCCATTTTTCCCAATGCAGTAAATCTGCATTACTAAAATCTTTGTCGCCAGTAAAATAACCACTATAACATTGCTGAGCGCATTTTTTGTTATCTTGTCCATCGCATAATTCCAGTAATTGCTCAGAATTACGTTGGATAAATCTACCTCTTGGGCAAATAAGCCAAAAATCATGTAAAGTAAAAACTGATGGAATATTTAATTTTGAAGTAATAGATGGCAAATTTAGGGAAAGATGGTTAAGGTGTCCAAAATGTACAAGATCAGGCTGAAATTCACTAAGTATCTTTTTAAATCTGCTATCTACTTCGTCATTGATAAATTTATAACGATACTTAGCAAGTGGAATATTTATTAGATGAAGCAAAATTCGAGGATCAAGATAATCAAGACTTGTGCTATAGTGGAAATCAGGCAGAAAACTATTTTCATGTCGGGCAAAAACTTGCACCTCGTGATCATGTGCAAGTTCTTGAGTAAGTATTTGACTATAGACTTCTGAACCAGCACTATAATAAGGCGGGTAACCATGAATAACTTTTAATATCTTCATATATTTCCATTTCTAAATTATGCGGACAATTATTCTGAGAATTCTGAATATCTGAAATAAATTTACCAAGGCCTTGTTCCAATGAATGTTTTGGACTCCAACCTAAAAGCCTCTTTGCATTGCTAAAATCACCATAAAAACGGCTAACATCAAAATTTCTTGGTGGCTGATAATCTATTGAGGATTTACTGTTAGTAATATCTAAAATAATCTTTGCCAACTCTTCTAAATCACAACCTCTACAACCAGTAAAATGAATAGCTGAGTCAGTTTTTTGAAAGTTAGATATCTGGTCTACTGATAACAATATTCCTTCTACCACATCCTCTATATAGGTAAAATCAAATACACATTCTTTACCATCAAGCCTTATTGTTTCATTTTTTAATGCATTTATACAAAAAGCTGGAACTACTCTGTCATAATGATCCATAAGACCACCATAAACATTCGAAAAACGTAAAATTGCAGTATTAAATCCAGATTTTTTCAAACCATTAACAATATTTTCAATAGCAACCTTACCTTCTGCATATTTATTTACCGGATTAAAATCTGCATCTTCTGATACAGGCAATAATTTTTGTTCCCCATATACTTCACGACTACTACCATAAATAAGCCACGGTTTATGTGGCAGATTTTTATAAAATTCCAAAAATTTTATTGTACCATTTACATTAACTTCCTTACAAAGCTCTGGATAATGCTCTCCATAAATTACTCTTGAAATTCCTGCTAAATGAATAATTCCATCACATTTTGCAAGTATAGGTTGAATTTTATCAGAAAAAAAACTTAAAGGATTATTGATAGATCTAATGTCACAATCTACTACTTCATAACCATTATCAATTAACTTTTTTGCTACCGCACTACCAATTAAACCTGCTGACCCTGTAACCAATATTTTACTCATAAATAATATTTTTATTATAAAAAATTCCCTGTTTTGTAAAATTTTCCAGAAAGCTTAAATCGAAAATATATCTAAATTACAAACTGCATATTCTAGAATAATATGAAAACATAATAATTACAAAATAATTATCACCAAGCATAATTAAATTATCAATTGTTTCAGAATCAAACATAATTTTTATATTCTGATCGTATGATAAATACAATAGAACTGACTATTATAATACCACCATACAGAATATTATGCTGAGGCAACTCCTGAAATATTAAATATGAACCTATTCCCGATATAAATAACTCTAAGTATCTATAAGGAGCTAATGCACTAACATCAGAGAGTAGAAAAGCTTTTAATATAAAGAATAAAACTAAGTTACTATTAATTCCTAATATGAAAAGTAATAATAATTCAAAATTATTGGGTAATTTCCAATAAAACGTCATTGGTACAAAAGATAAAACCCACACTACAATCGATGAGTATAACAACATTGTCCAGATAGATTTTTTAGAAACAATTTTTTTATTAATAATATCCAATATTGCGAATAACAGTGCTGATATTAATAATATCAATATTTGATTATCAAATTCATTTGAACTCGGATTTAATGTAATAGTAATTCCCAATAAACCTCCAAGTACAACAATCCATCTTTGCCAAGTGACTTTTTCTTTTAAAAAAATAATTGATAAAACTAAAATTATCAAGGGTATAGAGCAACCTATTATAGTAGCGGTAGCAATAGGTATAGTAGATAATCCGGTTCTGTCGCATCTGTTAAAAATGACTGCCAAGGTCTCAGGAATCTTGGATTTTAGGCGTTATGATGCCATGAGTG
>JAUCNQ010112235.1:0-11540 GCA_032352715.1 Bougainvillia muscus | reverse complement strand
ACACTTCTGTAGGAATTTTTCAAATATTTACCGAACACATAATTTGAAGAACACGTACAGATGGCTGCTTCCGTACATTGATACGAATTTTTGTCCAAATTTTGTGGGAGGTCCCTTGATTATACTAATCACTTTGAACATGTAAATAATTTTAAAATTTCATTTTAAATAATTACAGTATTAGTTTTTTATAATCATGTTGATTGCAATAAAATGGTCACACTTACTTTAACAGTCCTGCAGCAAAATAGTTATAGCATGTATGTCCAAAGGCTTAATTTTGTTTAATTGTGTTGATCATAGCTCCTTAATTTTAATAATCGTGTTGATCCTAACTCCAAATTAACCATCAAATTAATCTACACATTTTCATTAAAAAATATGACGACAAAGATATTTCATTGGATAATGAAGACATCCCTAAGGAATTTGTCACTATAGACCAATCAAAGGTTGTAAATTTAATACAAATTACAAATATCTGTGGTATAGAATGGCTTATATAAACTGCCGACGATAGCACTTACAGGGAATTTGGTTTGTGTACTTTGGTGGGTTAAGACGTTGTATTAGGGAGTTAACGCACAGCCTAATGTACGACGGTAACGTTGTATTTACCTCTGTGCATATAGGCTACCTGATTGATCGCAAGTGGCCTATATGCACATAGGTGAAATCTTTGTTGTCGTGGTAGAATAGACTGTGTGTAAACTCACTATTTGTTGAAATCAACCTCAAAGAGTGGTCTATAAAAAAGTTGACCATTTTTATACTAGAGAGATGTCATTAGAATTTGAACTTCTCAAAAAAAAAGTTAGAAAGTCTCAAAAATTTGTTTCACAAATCAGTTCATTTTCATTTCAGAAGAAGCGTCTTTGTGCATACAAAGTATGCACAAAGACACTTCTTCAGAGATGAAAATTATTAGGAATAAAACAAATTTATTCGTAGAGCGAATTTTTTTGAGACACAACCTTCCTTCATTAGGAAAAAAGACGTACAATAATTAAAATAATTAGTGAATTGTCAACGACTTTACAATATAATTACTATAGAAAGTTTAATTAATAATCAAAAAACAAAACAAAAATGTTACATATTGAGAAACTTCTCCGTAGTCAACACGTTAGTATGTTTTATATTGACTCTGAAACATTTGAACCTTTGCAACATGAAATTCATGAAGATCCCCTTGAAGGAGGGCTAGATATACCAGATTGTAAAGTAACACGTTGGTTTGAAAAGAAGATTTTACATGCACACCCTCATCATATGAGGCGAAGAAGATCAGCAACATATGATGGGACACCATTAAGAAGAGAAAAGAAGTCTGAGGTAAGCAGGCTAGATATAAGTTTTATAAAAAAGTAACACGTACTAAATAATAGATACTGTATGGTAAAGGACTGCCTCAATAACTGCCTTTTAACCCTTTCACGTCCACAAGAAAAGCACGGTTTTGAAATCGAAAGCTATCTCCCGCGCCTCGCCTTCCGCCATCTCGCCCCCTAGGTGACTTTCATTTCATAAGCACTTGTGGTTTCGATCTTAGACTTAAAATTGCGATATTTGGGTCACTGGTGACCCATTACGGACGTGAAAGTTGTGTCGTTGTGCGTACCGTTGTGCATACTTAGCACAATGAGATTTCTACTGAGATGCAAATGAAATTATTTTTGAACCGAAATTTTGGTAGATAACAGAAATCTGTTACTTTAAAGGAAGAAACTTTCGTGAGTGGAAAAATTCGCGAAAATATTTGAAAGATACTTTCGCGAATTTCGCGAATTAGCTGTGTTTGAATAACTTTCGCGTTTTTACTCCTTGTGACGTCTTAATTGCTTCTAACTTTAACTCTTCTCCACGACTGTAGATCTCGCTATAAATCCGCGTCTGCCTACATCATATATTTAGATATTTAGATGTTCCATTGAACAACAATGACGTTCTCCGGAAAGAAATTTTATTATCATCCAATCATGTTTAACTGTATGATACTCTTATAGAATCAACATTTGTTTTTATTAGATCTAATCTCGTTTTCAACCTACGCTTTCTGTCTTATTTTTAAGCTTCTGTTGGGAGAATTTTTCATCACAAACCTGGTATTTAAATTTCGGTACATATTCTTGATTTATTCGCATAAGGACAGAGTGTCTTCGTATTTGCAAAATCGATGTTGTCCTTTGACAATACTAATTTTCTCAAGTGGTTACAAACATTATTTCCTAACAATGTCACCACAATAAGGACTCGTTTACATGGAAAATCGTTGCGGGCGAAATAAACTGTCATGGGTTCTGTGATTGGTTAAATATTTCCGACGGAAATTTTTAACCAATCACAGAAGCCATGGCAGTTCATTTCGCCTATAGAAAGTCTTGTAAACGAGTTCTAAGTATATGTAACAAACAACGGTCATAAAGCATCAAAGCGAAGTTGCTAGTATTTAGATGCATTATACAACATTTGCAAATGAAAGAATAAATTTCCAAGCACATTGCATGAAAATCGGGTTAATCCAATACCGTTTATGTACAATATTTGAAATTTAGATAAAAATCTGTTTCAGATTTTTTCTAAATGTCAACATCATTTGTAAATCTAAAACTGAATTATGTTTACACAGTGAAAACTTACACAAAGTATAAGGCCCCTTCTTAAACATTCGATTAAATTCGCTTCACAAATCGCTTCATTTTCACCTCAGATGAAGTGTTATTGGGCATACCAAGTATGCACAATAACACTTTTATCTGAGATGAAATTGACAGGAATGAAGCGAATTTATAAAGCGAATTTTTTAGACCCTAAGGCCCTAAGCTTAAAACAAGAAGTCAATCTTTTACTCAGGGTTTCGCTTCAATTCTCACAAAATTGAAAGAGAGAGAACCTGTTATTCAGTGCCCTAGATACAGTCATAGCAGAAATCAAACAGTGATTTGTTATCGTAGAGGCTTATGGCACTGTCTCAAAAATTCGCTTAAATTCGCTTCACAATTCGCTTCATTCCTAATAATTTCACCTCAGATGAAGTGTTATTGTAACATCTAAGGTGAAAGTGAAGCGAATTGTGAAGCGAATTTAAGCGAGTTTTTGAGACGCACCCTTATGGTACTGAATGATTTAAGGCCTAATCCTTATTTTAAATACCACTTGAACTAAATTACAAAACAAACCTTTTTATAGAACTGTGGTTTTATTGTATATACAAACAATGAGGAGTTTCATATATTATTTCCATATAAAAGCCAACCTCATTCCCAGCGCCTCTTGTCGCTAGGAAACCAAATGATGTAATATTTACATATATAAAGCCAATTGAGATAGTAATCAAATACTACAAGAGTTTGTTTTAGTATTTCATTTCACCACAGAAGTAGTGTCTTTGTGCCAACTATATATGTACAAAGACACTCCAAGCTGAATGAAAATTGATACAAATTTCCATGCGAATTTTGGACCCTTATTATTAATATGATTGTCACCATTTTTTGGACTCCGTGCAATAGCCCTTGACTGCACCACACAGTGTTAGGAAATGGTCATACACGTTTAAAGGGTTGAAAGAGCTAAGGCTACGCAACAATAAACGCATTTAAAATAAATAATAGCGTTTTCTTTAATTATTACGCTTTCGCAATTTTATCGATTTAATCCGATCGCCGTTTGCGCAATTAATTAATTTGAAATTTAATTGGGTTATAATAACGATTATATGAACCAATCAGTTGCTTTCTACTTTAATTTCTTTAATTGATTCATTAATTGCACAATTATAAAACGTCTCATTAAATTATCTGAAGCCTTAAGGCTGATTTCAATTAACAACATAATAGGATTTGGCTCTGGTCAGCGCACAACATAAGCGGATCTCACTGTATGAAAAGTTATGTTGTCCTTTAACGATTTTATCAAGCAACCTGCTGAAATCTGAAGTTTTACTCCAGATTTCAGCAGGTTGCTTAATAAAATCATTAACGTAAATTTTTTATGCAGTGTCTAGACACTTATTAACCTAGTCAAAACAATAAAATGAAGAATAAAAACAAATTCTTTTAATAGTTTTCACTGCACAAAATCCAGCTGTATTCGGACCTTTATACAGTCCGTCTTCTCCTGTATTCAGTCCGTATACGTCGGTATTAAGACAGGATGCTAGCATTCTGTCTTAATACGGACGAATACGGACTGAAAAAAAGTCCGGATACAGTTGGATTTCGTGCAGTTTCCATCTTGGTGCTGTGACTACGTTTTCTAAGTGGAGACAAGATATCAAAATTATAATTTAGGACATTTTAGGATTTCAGGCCAGCCTAGGAGGCCTGTTAGTCTCAGTCTCCAACTGAGACTAACAGGCCTCCCAGGCTGTCCTAAAATCCTAAAATGTCCTAAATTTTAGAAATTTGCTAAAAATGTCCTTAAATGTCCTTAATTTGGCCAAAATGAATCAAACTTTGCTTCAATTTTTTAATTTTCATGTTTACCTTTGGTTACAAGCTGTATGGAATGTGAATAAAATGGTTGACCACCCTTTTGTAACCGAGTAAACTGCTCTGTCGGTACTGTCACGGTAAATTTTCCTAAAAAAGACATTTTTTGATCATTAATCCTAAAACTTCATGAAATTGTCCTAAAATGTCATAAAATTTTGGCAAAAAATGTCCCAAATTCCTATTTTTTTCACTCTAATTGAGCCTGGGAGGCCTGGACTAATTAAAAGTTAATATCATTTATGTATCATATGTTGATTAGCACCTTTTGGTCTTCATCGAGATCTGGATCTATGATAACGATAATCTATGACGTCATAATGATGCTTGTATTACGTCTTGATAATGATAGATGGCTTTTGACTTTTGAATATTTTTTCTAGATGAAGTTAAGTAGAGCGCGTGTTTATGAATTTAAGTCTTTAACGAGTAATAGAATGTTAATGATCCATCGATCTTTTCGACTAAATAAAGGGTAATATATAAGGGACCGTACACAAAATTCGTATTGAAATTTATACTAATTTCCATCCAGAAGAAGTGTGTTTGTGCATACTTAGTATACACAAAAACACTTCTTCTGCGATGAAAATGGTACATTTTCCTATCAGAATTTTGAGGATGGTCCTTTACTGGTTATGAAAAATAATCTTATCCCATCAAACAACCTGTAAGTACCTCTTGGAAAACACAAGACAAGTGGCAGGATCTTTATCAACACGATGAAGAACTAAACGTTTTAATTCTCAATAGCTTATTGAATGATGATGGGTCTTTCAGAGACCATCTTCATACAAAAGCAATTAAAAATTAATGAGTTTGAGTCTCCATTCTACTGCTGTGACTTAGTAAAGTCATGTCCTGAGTCCGCCTCTGAAGATAATCTGAGGTTTTCTTGTGTTTACTAACGGATAACTGTAGGTTTTAATGTCGGATAACGTCACTTTTTCACGTAGTTCTGACGAATCTCTTATAACAACAAAACAAAATTAAAACAAACATATCATTTTACGACACTTAGCGTAATAACATAGCTAATGACGTATAATAATTATGAAATCGAATAAAACTTGTGTATAAGCAAAAAAGTGATTAACCATACCAAGTAAAAAGAAGTGAAATTTAAGTAGATAGACGACAAGTAAGTAAATTCGAATTTGTCGAAATTATTGTTCCATTTTTATTGTTTTGAGAAGAAAGGTTAAGCGGATTTTATAAACATCGAATGGTAGTTAAGATATTCATTATATCTATTTTATTCCCATTCCCATTTTATACTATGTAGTATATGTTAGGGAAACCCTCAGTGACGGATGCAGTCCTAGTCAGAGCAACACGAGGAAGAGCTTACATTTTAATTCTTAATAGCCTTCTGTATGATAATGGGTCTAAAAGAACCATTTCATACAGAAAGCTATTAGAATTAATCACTTTGAGCATGATTTGAATATCCATTTCAGTGTTGCGACTAGATAAAACCGTGTTCTGAGTCCGCCTCTGACCCTTAAAATCGTCTTTTACTTTCTTCACGTAGAAGTAGCTTTCTTGGTCTAATCTAGAATACTAATACGATCAGTTTTAATAAGGGCAATGTGTATGTAAAATGGCCCTAAAAATATCTAGTTTTCAAAGAAAACTCGATATTTTTAGGACCATTTTACATAATAAGGGGCACTTTCACCATTGTAATTCAAGGGTCACCATCTGATTTACAGACGCCTAAAAAGGTCTGGAATAATGCCTGCCTTATCTTTTAAAATGTGATAAGTTAACTTGCTACTTACATCGTCGTTTTGATGACGTCATTGTTTGTTTATTTTGATTTGATATGAGATACAGTACTTAAATCTTGTGAAAATTTAAATTAATCTTTTTCTACGATTCGATTACGATTAGATGATGATGAAGTTTAATGATCAGAAATGTAATTTTCATCCAATTAAATGCCTTCATTTTAAGTCTTTTTTTGGCTAACGGAAATTAACGTTTAATAAGGGAAAGAGTGTGTTTATTTTCAATTATATGGTAAATGTTATGGCTTCAAGAAAGTTTAGGAAACTTTAAAATAACAGTTTTTGATTGGTCTATATTGTTGTAAGGCATATTATTACAACATATTTAACCAATGGATAGTGTAGACAGTTCCATATCAGTTAGATTTTAGGTTTCCTTGAAAATTAGTTTCACTTCTTGTGAAAAAAAGTTACATTTTGAAAACTACATGTATGAAGAAACTCTAAGAGAAGGTTTTACACAGTGTAAAGTAGAGTAGAGTGGCATCTGTAAGAACATTCTAAGTATAAAACTACTCAAATCATGAAGTTTATGCTAAGGGTACGTTAGAGACCATCCACAAAATTCATATTGCAAATCATACCATTTTCATCACAGAAGCAGTGTCTTTGTGCATACTAAAGTATGCACAAAGACACTTCTTATGTATGAAAATTGATACGAATGTCCATAGGAATTTATTGCCGGTGCCTTATTTTCTTTCTTTTGATTTATATTGGCAGTAGTCAAAACAATAAAATAAGATCAAAACTCATCAATTTTTATTAGTTTAACACATGGTTGTTAGCCTTTTACTACAACCGTTCATTAAGGGTATGTCTCAAAAATTCGCTTCACAATTCGCTTCATTTTCACCTTAGATGAAGTGTTATTGTGCATACAAAGTATGCACAATAACACTTCATCTGAGACGAAATTTAATAGAAATAAAGCGAATTGTGAAGCGAATTTAAGCGAATTTTTGAGACGAACCCTAACTATTAAAAGTGAATACTAATTTTTAACAGTTTAACAAATGGTTTTTAGCCTGTAAAAGGTTTACGATCATTTGTTTACTATTAAAAATTGATTTGGTTTAGTCTCAATCTTGCGGCTCTAAATTCCTCCACTTTGGTCTAAACTCCTCCACTCCCCCCACCTTTATAAATGATATATTTGTTAGGTAACAATTTATTGATTATAGCGTAGGATCGTCCACATAAGTCGTATCAAGAAACGTCATTGTTGTAAACTTTGTTTGACTTTGCTTTTATAGTAATTAATTCTCCCCACGATTACTGACCTTAGCCTTTAGTTTTTTCCGGATATCATGTAGTCTAAAGTTCTACTTAATAAAAATGAATAAGCTGAAGGATAAACTAATTTTCATTTTATTTCGTATTTTTAAATTTTGGAGAAGTCATTTTACAATTTTTACTATTTTATCAAAGGGGCAGAGTCGGATCTAAAGTTTGAAAATAGTAGGCAATCGCCTGCGAAGAAGTGTAAACCATTAAAATTTTCAAAGAAATTTTAATAGTTTCACACTTTTTCACAGTCAGTATGATTTTTCACAGGTATTTACCTACTCTTGGATCTGATCCTGAGAGTATTTTTCATTCCTTTACAACTTCGATCCCATGGCATTTTGTATCTTTCCTAAACTGCAATCTAGAAAATTCAGAACGAGACTGAAAGCCCTGGGATCGAGGTTAGTTCCGATTTTTACACTGCGGTGACTGGTATAAACATTTGTACGTGACATGAGTGTCATGTAATGTAATGTTTCCTTAGATACATGTAAATATATAAATAATAATCGTATACAATTATATACATATATACATAAGGAACTGCCCACAATGTTCGTATGGAAATTCATATCAATTACCATACAAAAGGAGCGTCTTTGTGCGTACTGGGTAGGCACAAAGACACTTCTTCTGTGATGAAAATAGTACGATTTACTATGCGAGTGTTGTGGACGGACGTAAAATGGCCCAAAGCCGTTTTTATGAGAAATATATTAGCTATGCTTTACTTAAAACAATTTTGAATAGAGAATTTTCTTGTGAGCGTTTTTCAAGTGAAATCATCTTAAAAATTAATTTCAAAATTTTTCTTTCATTTGTACTATTTCATTCTTGGGATATCAGGGTCGGATCCAGGAGTAGGCAAACACCTACGAAGAAGTATAAAACGATTAAAATTTCTTTGAAATTTTAATCGTTTTACACTTCTTCGTAGGTACTTGCCTACTATTTTCAAGCTCTGGATCCGCCACTGGATATATATGTCTCTGCGAATACAAGGATCCTGTTAACCCTATATGGCCACAATTGCTTGCATCATCAACCTTGCATTTTACCCACTAATCGGAAAGATATAAATAAATAAATTCACTTATCATAAATTATTAAAAATTCAAAGAAAAAAATATCATTTTGTATCTTTTTAACTTTGATTTTTTAATGCGGTAAACCTCATGTTAGCTTATCAATTCTCCTGAAAGTAAAAAAAAAGCTATTTCATTGGACAAATCTTACGTCTCCTTATAAAGGGAATCGATGTTTTCCAATCAATTTTCTATATTTGCAATTCAAAGTTTATAGTGGTTTTTAACAAAAAAGTTTATTTTTAAATTGTGACATAAAAAAACTGAATATAAACCCTCTCCTTTGGAACGCCAATAAAACCAATGGAATTCGATTATTCATATTTTTAAGTTAAATTCCCAGTCACTACTTTACCATGAATGGACCATTTTACCCCCATTTACCTGCTCAAATTCGTGTTAGTAAAAATTACAAATCAATGTTATGATTTCTACAAAGGAACATGGGTCCTTATATCAATATGACCGAAAATTGCCATATTTTTTTTGTATGTGTGAAGACACATTAGCCTACCAGTGTTATTTAAAAATACTTACAACGATAAAGTTATCTTTCAACTATAATATTAAAATGTGTACTTTAAGAACGTCGTTTATATATATTCTCAGATATCGATCTTAGATGAATTTAATGTATTTTTTACTATGTATTTTTTCCTCTACTTGTGGGTCGAATTTTAAAATATTTGTGTGCTGAAGAAGTCATGAGAGTTTTGATAAACATGGGAATACGAAAATTTAGCATTGCTAAGCAGGTATAGGATTTACTAAGGGAAAGTGTATTTGCGCATAATATGTACAGAGGATGTTTTCAGAACATGTTTTCACTTAGTCACAGCAGTAAGAGGGATACTCATAGTCGTAAATTTTAATTACTTTATGTATGACAATGGGTCTCTAAAGACCCATTGTCATACACAAAGTCATTTAGAATTAAAAATAATTGTGCTCTATCGAAATGCTCTGACTAGGGGTGGATCCGCCACTGGTGCATACTACGTATGCCCGAAGAAACTCCTTTAATGTTAAAAAAATAATACGATTTATAAAAAAAAACTTTCGTATATATAAAATTAAATTTTATCCTATAGACGTCTTTAATTCCGATGAATTTGTGTACTGTATGAATTTGGATATAAGTTAAAATTAAAAGATAGATATAAGTGTTATTGCTGAAATAATGTTTTTTGGTCAGATACGAATATTTCTAGAATATTTTATTCGCATTCTTTCAGTCTAGTCTCAAATTAAAAAAAGTGTAAAATATTTTTTTGTATGTTAGTTTATTACCACTAAGGAATTTAACCCTTAAATTCATAATGTCCGAAAATGGTCACAACCACTTTCAAAATCCAGTGGCGGATCCAGCCCTAGTCAGAGCAACACGAGAAAGAGCTAAACGTAGTAATTCTTAATAGCCTTCTGTATGACGATGTCTAAGAGACCCATCTTCATACAGAAAGCAATTAGAATTAATCACTTTGAGTATGCTTTGAATCTCCATTTCAGTGCTGTGACTAGGTAAAAGCATGTTCTGAGTCCGTCTCTGAGTGCCTGCGAAGAAGTGTTAAAACCATGAAAATTTCTTTGAAATTTTAATAGTTTTTGCACTTTTTCCAGGTGTTTGCCTACGCTTGGATCCAACCCTGGTTAAAGTTTGTGTGACCATTTTACAACATGCAAGTACCTATCGATTGACAGTAACGAACGTATCGTATCGATGTTATTAATACGCAAACAATATAAAATCAATTGCGTGAAATAGCACTTCAGTAATTTTTCTATTTTAAAATAAGTGGCAGTTTACTTATAAAAAAATCAAAACAAAGTTATCTTTATATTCCATAGATGGACTTATATCACAATTCTTTCAGTACATCCGTTTATGCGGTGGTGTGATACCTTTTTTTATATAAGACGCCATTTTTCTTCATCTATACATGTTTTCGTAGGATAATTACAACTCAACTGTTTTATTTAGCCAATCAAATTCTCTGTGATGATGAGTTTCCAGTGAATGACGTCACTTAATCACATTCTTTTGAGTTTGTGTTAGCCAAAGTAGAGGAACGATAATTTGAGTAAATACATTTTTAGAAAGCTTCTTTACTGTAGAAAAACCTAAGTTTATAAAATACTACACTGGGTGCAGTGAGGATCGAAGTAGTGAGGATCGAACATTTCTTTGTGCGAGTTCGCTTCCTAAAGGCCGATTTCCACATAACGGGAAATTGTTCGCGAAACGAACATTTCCATTGTTTTGCATTACGCGAAGAGTTTGTCGTGAGTTGAAGTCAGTACGATTTTTTACGCGTGTGTTCGTTACACGAACAATTTCGTGAAGTGGAAATCCGCCTTAATGGAGTTCAACCAATGTGGTCACTGACTAATATTGTTTTAAGTAAATAAATTTTGGAATATTGCTTTACTGAAGAGAAAGCCTTTGTTTTATATCAATTTTCATACAGAAGGAATGTTATTGTGCATACTTATAGTATGTACAAAAACTCTTCTCCTGTGATTAAAATGGTTCGTATTACGCTACGAATTTCGTGGACCGTTCCTAACTCTCTTAATTATGTGAAATAACAAACTCATATTTTTTTTATAGCATCAACAATTAAAGATGGAGATAGGTCAAGCAAATGAAGATAAAAAAGAAATTGAACCAATCAAACAGGTACTTGATTATTTTAACATCAATCATATGGCTAGCGTTTATCGAGTCAAAATGGTCGCTTTTATAATACGAGTAACCCGGGTGCCATTGTCAATACTTGTGTCATGTTGGGTAAATATAAAAATCGGAAGCATCCCTCCAGAGGTGTTCTTCAAAATATCTGTTCGGTAAATATGTAACAAATCTCTAAAAAATCGAG
>JAUCNQ010112224.1:0-11541 GCA_032352715.1 Bougainvillia muscus | reverse complement strand
GTAACAAAATGGTCAAACACGCTTTAACAATCCTGAACCAAAATGCTTCAGGATTTTTTAAGTGTGGATGACCATTTCGTAGACACTGGGCATTAAAAAGTTAAAGCTGAGAAAAAGCTGCAAAAGGATTATTTCAAAACAAATGTTACTTGTCATTATTTGTTGAATATTACTAATCTTTTTCGCCGTTTTACAAAACCGGTTTTTTCATTGAGAAATCCTAAGAACCGTCCCACAAAATGTATATTGCGAATCTTACAAGCTTCATCACAACCTCGCCAACTCTGAGTAGCGACAAGAGACGCTTGGAACGAGGTTGATCTTCATCACGAAGAAGTGCCTTTGCGCATACTATTTATTTACAAAGACATTCCTTATGCATGAAAATTGATATAAATCCTTATACGAATTTTGTGAGCTTAAAGAAAGTATGTATTTGCTATTTCTTTAGGTTTCACCTTAAAGCATCTTGGTTATTATCTCCGAAGCAATGTTAGGAATCGTCCACAAAATTCGTACAGCAATTCTTATCAATTTTCATATAGAAGTAGTTTCTCTGTGCATACTAAGGACACGTTAACATGAAGACTTTCTATAGGTGAAATGAACTGTCATGGCTTCTGTGATTGGTTAAATTTTTCCGTCGGGAAAATTTAACTAATCACAGAAGCCATGACAGTTCATTTCGCCCGCAACGATTTCCTATGTAAAAGTATGCGCAAAAACACTTCTTCTGTGATATAATTGGTACTATTTGCGGTACGAATTTTGTCGACGGTGTCTACTCAAACAATGCAATTTTTATCAAAAATTTTCCTTCATCCGAATCAACTATAAGAATATTTTTACTTCAATTTTAGTTCTGTATATTTGTGATGTCTTTATTTAACAAAATATATTATAGAGACTGTACATTAAAATTCATTATTAAACTGTTCCATTTCATCTCAGGAGAAGGGTGCTTGCGCAGAAAATGTATATACAAGCACACTTCTCCTGATCTGAGGTGATAATAAAATAAAATGTGAATTTTGTGAACTTTTTTTTATTTAACAATAATTACCTAAACATTTGAATTTTTTTAACCCTTTTATTCCTTTGAATTGCCCTCCCTCACTTCCGCTCATCTTAAATATCCACCATCCTTCATGGTCTTCTGGAATAGATCCTCTCCCTGTAACTTAGTGGTCTGAATAAGTCTGAATTTTAACTAAAGGCTCTTTTTATAAAAAGAACTTTGTGGTAGGATGTAGCAACCTCATTCCTATGGTGTGCAAGCTTCTTGGACGTCAAATTCTGTATAGAAACGAGAAGTCCATGAGAACGAGGTTGAAGAACCGTTTCGGCACTAAAATCACTGATAACAATTATCCTCAAGAAAGAAACTCTCCAGTACATTCTGATGCTAACGACAGCAGATTTTCACAAGAAATTTGATAACCGGATAGAGATCGCAAGGTATTTCCGGGTCAAGTTATTCGAACGTGGTTTAAACTATGATTAGCTTAATACAATATTAAAGCTGGTTGGTTAAAGTCTGATTTAATACTAGATTAAGCTAATCCATAGTTAATCCATGTTCGAACAACTGGACCCTGATGTTTATATTATTAATTCAACTATTCTCAGCATAGTTACGGACTGTACTGCGGAGCAAAATCATTCCACCACTTCCGCAATGAAATTAATTTCGAATATAGTGCCAATTGATAACGACAAGTCTTAATAACAATCAAAAAGTGATTTCATTCTGCGTATTTTTATTTGGACCCGGCTTTTTCTGAGCATCTTTTATCACTCCGGAAATCCCCCAGCACTAAATAAACACAAGGGTGTTTTTTTTTTAGATGCGGTGGAAACTGGTTCTTGGCTTTCTGATCCAGTTTGTAACTACCCTGAGTTCGCGTAGTCCCCTACAAATATGGAAAGACAATCACATGTTTGGCAGCCATTTATATCAATTTTGTAGCCATGTTCACACGGGACACATTTGAACATTCGACACTGACATCGACATTGTTGACAGTTGTTTTTGTTTTTATAGAACTCATAAGGACCTTCACATTTTATTGGACATATAGGTCTTGGGCATCTAGGGATTATTTTATTTTCTTCACATGAGCAGGTTCGGCAACCGACTTCATCAATCTTGAATTTGAAACCATCTTCACAAGGCACACATTTGCGCAATGCACATGCACATCGACATTTTGTGCAGCCGTCGACCGGGTTCTTGTAAAATTCAGTTCCTCCCAAACAATTTATAGGGCATTTTAGTTTTTTGCATCGATTTAAACATGTGCACGCTAAACACTCGTTGGCACCCTTTACAACTTTTGTCCCCCATCTACATCTAGGGCAATCCAATGGAGGACAATCTGGTGTTGGTATCTTTCTACACTCACAAACGGTACATCCATTATCTGTCTTTGACAGCATGCTTCCAAAATCGCAGTTATCAGGACACGTCGGCTTGTCTGAACAATGACTATAAATGACCACTACCTATAAAAGAATATGGAGATATTAATCTTTCAACCTTTACTGAATCAATGGTCACACACACACTGTCCATCGGCGAATCTAAAACACTTTTTTAATAGTTTAAAAAAGGCTCGTTTGCTTTTTAAAAGCAAAACCGCAGTTGTCAGGACAGGTCGGCTTGTCTGAACATTAACATGGCTACAGATAAACTACAGTCAATAACTTTAGCCTAATAGACTAGAGATTTAAAAAGCTAACAACCCTTTGTTAACTATTGAAATTTATTTAGTAGGTCGGAATTCGCCACACCGCTTTACAAATATCCTGCAGTAAAAAAACAATTTGTTCATCGTGGAAAGCGATGCGTGGTCAAACGAAAGAATTTAATTTATGGAAAAGACCTCTATTTAAGCAAGGACGTATAAAAGCGAAGCTTTAAGGAAACAAAATAAGTTGTACATACCTACGACGGATACATACACTTTTTTTTACTGTAAGAAGCAAGAAATGGTGCAGAGGCGGACTCAGAACACGCTTTTACCTATTCACAGCACTGAAATGGAGATTCAAAGAATTTTAAGAACTAAAACTTTTAGCTCTTCCTCGTGTTGCTCTGACTAGGGCTGGATCCGCCACTGCTCTGAAAGTTCACTTAATTTCTGGTCAAAAAAGATGATTGAAATAATGCTTATATAGTTTATTTATCAGCAGGGCTTATAGTTGTTCGAAACTGGATAAAATAGGGTTGATCAGTTTAATTTAGTATTAAATCTTACTTAAACCAATCAGAATTGATTAGAAATGAATCAAAATATTTAATACCCGATTAAGCTAATCAGAGTTTATCCGATTTCGAACAACTGGACCCAGAACCATCCATAACTCCGCAACCAATGATGCATTAGCTGACAAGAGGAGAGGGTTAGATTCTCTGGTTTTCAACGTTTAATAATATAAAGTAATTGACAGGAAATTCGCGATCCTAACCTCTTTCACATCACGGGTATATATTTATCTCTTCATCTTCAAAATAATTGTTTGTCAACATTTTTCATTGCGCCTTCTCTGAGATCAAAAAGAGATGAAACATTCTCGGAACAAAGTGGTTATCTATTCAATAAGGGTTCGTCTCAAAAATTCGCCTAAATTCGCTTAACAATTCGTTTCATTCCTAATAATTTTCACCTAAGGCGAAGTCTTATTATAACACTTACGTGTTACAATAACACTTCATCTAATGGTGAAAATGAAGCGAATTATGAAGCGAATTTAAGCGAATTTTTGAGACGGTCCCTAAACTTACCTGAGCTACGAATAATAAGAATCCCAACATATTTTTGTAAGAACTATGTCAAACAGTCTCAACCATCAAATGGCACGAATGTGAAATTTGTGTAGAACTTATATGGGTTTTTGTTGTTTTCAAGTCAAAGAAAACATAACTGCTACATTGCATTGGTGTGAAATAACGTCATTGATATCAGTGATGACATATTGTATCTGATATATAAACAGCAGCTAGGTATGTCAACAGCAGCTGTACCAAAAATGGATATATTTCGGGAGCAGTGCTACTTATTATTTCATTAGCTGCTTCCTTCGACCTCCCTTCAATATAACTGTTCGCAGTTTATTTATTTGCGTCATTGTCACCACTTGTGTAAACAGAACGTCATCATTGTTATAAATCAACAAATCACGTCAGCAAAAAACAAACAGCAGTGTGAAAATCGAAATAATCAGTTTCGGATTATTAAGGGGGATTTCCACGCTTCCTAAAAAAAGTTCGATCAGAAAAGTTGTTCTATTGTTCCAAGGACTTATTGTTCCTATTGTGTTTCTATTTATTCAGTTTTTCGAAATCGAAATATTTATTTCGTTGAACTCAGTTCAACGAAAAAAGTTCGATCAAAAAAAAATCGTAAGAAATAAAACACATAATAGAAAAACAATAGGAACAATAGAACAGCTTTTTCTGATCGAGTTTTTTTTAAAAAGCTTGGAAATCACCCTTTATATGTATGATTATTACATTTAGGGAAAATCTGGCAGTGAAACCAGCAATGGCATGGGTATTTCAAGGTGTACTCGTTTCCCGGTGCCTGATTTCTTTAGAAGAAGTTACACACAAAGATATTCTTCTCAAAACTCATAAAGCACCGTGAATTCACACCATCAAGTTCTTCTACTCAAACAACCTCATTCACCGGGCACTTTCGAAGAAAAGATCAGATCAAAAATAGAGACCTTTTATGCAAACTAGGTATTTTTAGGGTTATTTTACATAGATTTTGCCCTTATTAAAGTAATCGGACGCTGTCCTCAGTGTTTTTTGGTGTACATTGTCGTAAGACAATATGAAGCTATGCCCATGTAGGAATAAAAAAGGGATTAGATTAGGATTAGAACCAAAAATTGAACTTATTTTACAGTTGTAAGCCAAGATAACAAAAATAATTAAAAAGCGAAGAGGCTCTGGAAACGAGGTTGTGAAAACCTGGGATTCATAAGACATTGAGTTTACGAATTATGCTTTTTTAGTAACTTCGCTACAGTAACTAATGTAACACCTGAAAAGGATACGCCCAACTTAGGGAGTTTAAGCCCAGTCTAATCTACTACGGCAACGTAGAATAAGCCTCTGTGGATATAGGCTACTTGCATTCCATCCTGCAGGATGGAATGCAAGTAGCCTATATACACAAAAGTAAATATCACGTTGCCGTCGTAGATTAGACTGTGCTTAAGCTTCCTATTAACTCATTCAGTTCCGCAAGCCGCTATGATAACGAATGATTGTTTGATTTCTACTACTTCTGTAGCAGAAATCAAACAATGATTCGTAATAATTTACATCTGCGGTACTAATTTTCCATGAAATGCAACTTGGAGCTAGCTTAACGACAACAAAGCTCCTTTCTTTGGTTTCTAATTTTACGTTGGATTTAACCTTCACATATGAGTACAAACAAAATTACCTAAAGAATTCGTTCCTTAAATCATTTTATTTTTATCTCAGAGGGAGTGTCATTGTGCATCTGAATGAAAATTTATAGAAATGAAACGAATTTGTAAAGCAAATCTTTGAAACGAACCATAAGAGTCGGATCTAGAAGCTTAAAAATAGTAGACAAGTAGACAAGTGCCTGCGAAGAAGTGTAAAACCATTAAAATTTTAAAGAAATTTTAATAGTTTTACACTTTTTCGCAGGTGTAAGTTACTCTCGGATCCGGCCCTGACCATATATAACCGAACAAATTTTTGCAAGTTGTTTGGTTGGTTTAGTAGGTATGACAGGTAAGCAACTGTGTGCGACCAATGTTATTCTGGTGATCACGACTATCATTGATAGGGAATGTGTCACAAAAAATATATACAAAAAAATGAAACTTTACCGTAATAATGAAATACGAATCATGGAAAAGCACAATTTCCTTTGAACCCTCCACAAAATTCATATCGCCAATCATATCGATTCCATCACAGACAAAGTGTCTTTCTGCACATCTTCACACTTCTTCTGTAAGAAAATTGATACGAATTTCCATAAGAACTTTTGAACAGTCCCTTAGTTATGAATAAGTTTTAAAGGTCTTCTAGTGAATGTTATAGGTTCTGTTGTCTGAAATTTAGTGATGTGTTAAGTACCTAGACTTACAATAAAACTTCAATTATCGGGTTGGTTCAACAAAAATCAAAACTTATTATATTGTAAAAGTTGTAAAATTCAGCGGACCCAAATTAGAACAGTAATGGGTAGAGCGAATGTAAAACAACAACAAAACAACTATCGTAGTCCAGAATTAACATCAAGCAATTGTTTCAAGCATGATGTGAAATCTCGCAACTGCAGTAAGAACAAAAAACAATTATAAGAAATATCCGAGACTTTCTATGAAAAACAAAAAAATTTGACGATGATAAAGGAATCGGTTAAAAGGGGATGTCAGTTAAGGGAGCCAATAAATGTCTTAATTTTAGTTTTCACCCAATGACATTAGGGAATTGACGCACAGTCTAATTTACGATGGTAACGCGCTGTATTTACCCCTTTGTATATAGGTTATTTACATTCCATTCTGCAGGATGGAATGCATGTCGCCTATATACACAAAGGTAAATATTCATTGTCGTAGCATATTAGACTGTCCGTAAGCTCCCCATTTACAAATACAAGTCCGTATGTAAAGATTATTTGTTAAATCATAGTTAGAATCCTTCTATATTGGAATATCACAAATGAAACATCTGGCTGAGCCCACGCACATCGACACCATCAGATTCTTTTTACTACTAGCACTCCATCTCCATATTTAAAATACTCGTTATTATTTTCAGTTCAAATGAAAGCCTTTCTCTTTAGTAGCGGCAAGTAACTTTTCTTTGAGTACTTCTTCGGATGAATATTCGGGTAATTTCAGATAATGAACACAAGTATTAACTGAAGGGAAACTACCGTCACCTTCATCTTCTTTCTTTACCACGGTTAATCGTGGATGGAGATTAGCAATACCACCGGGAGGGAGAGATGAACAACCAGTTGCAAACTGCAAAAAGTCCTAAAAGAAATAGAGAAGTTTTTGGTAGGCCCGTTAAAAGGCTCAACATCAAAAATTCGATTCACAAATTTGTTCCATTCATATCAATTTTCATTCAGAGAAAGTATTTTTGTTAACGATGCATACTTTGTATGCACAGTGAGACATTTTCTGTCAATTTTCATCTCAGATGAAGTGTTATTGTGCATACTTTGTATGCACAATAACACTTCATCTGAGATAAAAATGAAACGATTTGTGTAACGAATTAATACGAATTTTTGAGAGGATCTCTAAGCACAAACGATCAAAAAATATGCAACATAAAATTCTTTGCATTAATTGTTACCCTTTCATATGAGGGAACACATTTTCATTTCAACTTTGTACGAATGCCACGATTTATTAAACAAGTAATTATAAAAAGAGAATTCTTGATAAAGGGCAGGATAAAACAGATATCAGTCTAAACTACTAAGAGTTCGCCTCAAAAATTCGCTTTAAAGCCCTTCACAAATCGTTTCATTTTTATCTCAGATGAAGTGTTACTGTGCATACAAAGTATGCACAATAACACTTCATCTGAGATGAAAATTGACAGAAAATGTCTCGCAAATCGTTTCATTTTCATCCTTCTTCATGAAACGAATTTCTGAAGCGAATTTTTGAGATGGTTCTTAACTTAAATTACAGACTTATGATTGGACCATGTAATTGGGAGCTTAAAAACCCGATGTTTAAACGAAGAAACTGGCTTGGTTAACGGTTCCGGGTGTGCTAAACTGCCAACAAATATAATACATCTTTCAGTCTGACAGCATGGCTATCAATTTACTATTGGCTTAGGTTTCGTCTCAAAATTCCTTTCACAAACTGTTGACTTTCAATCTCAGAAGAAGTGTCCTTGTTATGAAACAAAGTATGCAAAAATACACTTATTCAGTGAAAATGGAAAACATGAAAGAAACTAATTTTATTATACAGAGATGATTTATATATAGATTTCACGATGAGAATAGCAAATAGCATTAAAATCGGGTTAGATAATGTTTTTCGGATTAATTATGATTATTTGACATTTACAGAAAATCGGGAACAGATTTTCTCCGGAAGAGATTTACTTCAAATGTCAAATAATCATATGCAGATTTTCTTTAAATGTCAAATAATCATATACAGATTTTCTCTAGATGTCAAATAATCATATGCAGATTTTCTCTTGATGTCACATAATCATGTGTAATCCAATTTTCAAAACGGATTATCCCGATTTTCATGCAGTTATTAAAAGAATTAAACATTAAACAATCCATGCTGGATTTACCTTTCGGTCTTGGTCATCCATTGCTACCAAAACATTAAGAAGACGTAAAAATCCAGGACTGTCTTTGTGATAACCATATTTGGGTTCAGTATAAAGAACTAATTCATCATATGTCCATTTTGGTGCTTGTTCGCCACATAACATAAGTTGAAATTCGGTTGATTTAAAAGCATGTAAACGTTCCATCGGGAAAACACGATTAAAGCCAGCTATAAACGAAAATAGAATTTAATCCTTTTGTCAAAAAATAGTCACACATACTTTAAAAACCCTGCAGCATTTGCTGCAGAATTTTTTAAATAAGTGTGACAATTTAGTGGACTGCATTTGCGTGAAAAGGAAAGGACAAATGTTTTAATCAGTGCCGTCCTGTTTCCGAACCTGGAAAAGGCCCAATGATACTGCAAAATTCTGGGGGAAATGTTCAGGTTTAAATACATGATCATACCTCTGAATGCTTCTAGTTGTCTAGCTATTCCACTATGCATGGTAAAGTCAATCAATAATTGAATATATTCTTCAACATTGTCACCCGTCAACATCTACAATAAAAATATACACAAAGAATAATTAGGATTAGGATTCGTAGATTAGCCTGTGCATAAACTCTATAATGAAAGACATGCAAAAGCATCCAGAAGACGCTTCAACCTCAAAAATCAAAGAAATAAAATGGAGAACAATAGTACTTTTAAAGGCTACTGATTATTACTAATATTTAATTAATTTTAGGACACGTTTACATGGAAAATCGTTGCGGGCGAAATGAACTGTCATGGCTTCTGTGATTAAGCCATGACAGTTCATTTCGCCTATAGAAAGTCTTCATGTAAACGTATCCTTAGTCTGCATCTTGGTGCTGTACCTAGGAGTAAATTAGCCACTGATACTTACTATGTCTTCACCTCCGGGTTTTAAAGCAACACTGTCAAATCCATAAACATTTGATGGAGGTATATACTGAAACGTTAATCTAAACAGAAAATAGAAATTAGTGTCCACAAAAATCGTATGGAAATTTGTATTAACATTCATTCAGAAAAAGTGTTCCTTCTTTGAGAAAAATATTACGAACTTTATGGACTAAGTTTAGGGTTCGTCTCAAAGATTCGCTTAAATTCGCTTCACAATTCGCTTTATTCTTATTAATTTTCATCTCAGATAAAGTGTTATTGTGCATACATTGTATGCACAATAACACTTCGTCTAAGGTGAAAATGAAGCGAATTTAAGCAAATTTTTGAGACTGTTCTTAAGTTAAGCCATTAAGTTTATGTCAAATCTTTCTTTTGTGCTTCTTTTTTACATAACATGCAAGGGTTTAAATAATACATTATTTATTGTACGAAGCCCCTGAAAAGAGTTCCCCATAGAAAATTCTGTTTAAGGAACCGCCCACAAACTTCGTATGGAAATTCGTATCAATTTTCATATAGAAGGAGTGTTTTGTGCATACCTAGTATGCCCGAAAACACTTCTTCTGTGATGAAAATGGTTTGTATCACAATACAAATTTTCGTCCGACGGTCCCTAATTTGTTTAACTAATCGTTTCATTTTTATCTGCGATGAAGTGTCATTGTGCATACAAAGTATGCACAAAGACATTTCTTCTGAATGAAAATTGATAGGAATGTAGCGAATTTTTAAGAAACCCCTTGACAGAAGGATAAAGTACATAATTCTTAACCAAGATTTAAGTAAAAAAAGAAAAGGAATTAAAGGCCTAATGGGTGTATGAACGATATTTACTGGGAAAGGGAATTTCTTTTTTAGGATTAAATTTTATCACGTTCATCTCAGAGGAGGTAATACTTAAGATGGAAATGATAGGAGTTCTTCGAAATCAATCATACCCTAAATCTTCTAATTTACACGTGTGTTCGTGCTCAGTAAGAAACATTTGATTTTCTAATTGTTTTCTTCTCTCTTCATCGTTAATATCAGCATTACACAATATTGTTTGTCTTGCTTCGATATATTTTTGTAGTTGTTTAACAAACCTTGCTTTATTAGGATGTATAAGTTCAAAATCACTCTCTGTTAAAACTTCGCTAAAGTAATGTGAGTCTAACTTTTGTACAGAGCCACATGTTGATTTGTCCTCAAATACATCATCTATAGATTCAGTATCTGAACAATGAGTATCTGTTGTTAATTCTGATGTTTGAGACATTGTTCTTGATAATCTAGCATATTTACCCTTCCCTGCACATAACATTTTGAAGAATGGTGCAGAAAGAGGAATGTCTACCAGTCGACTGTCTTGTAAACATTTTGCTAAGAAGACACCCAGGAATGAAAACATTTTACATATTCCTTCTAAATGTTCTGAATGATGTGGGAATGGTGCTGGGAACAGTCCATTTGCATGGCGACTATATTTCAGTATGTCGGCTTTTCTTTCTATATCCTAGAACGAAAATATACATTTGTCACTTTAAACAATTTCAAAGGTGTCGTCTTAAAATTATTGTTTCACGAATCGTTTAATTTTCATTTCAGGAATAATGCCTTACACAAAGACGAATGAAAACGAGTTTTTTTTAGCATATTTGAGACAAACTAGACGTGGTGCTTACATAAACAACAAGCCCAGACACCAATCCAGACTTTTAAAGCGTCAGCTAGTGGGTAACTAACCCTTGAATTATGGTGGTAAAAGTGTCCCTTTTATGTAAAATAACCCAAAGAACCGTCCACTCTGATAATTCTCAAACCTGATATGCACAAAATGGTCACATATGCTTTAACAATCCTGCAGCACTTGCTACATTATAGTTAAAGCATGTTTGTTCATTTCATTGTACCATGTAGGCATTAAGGGTTAAGATTCGTAAATCACTACAGTCATAATACCATCAAGCAATTTAATACCTCAGTAGTTAATAACTCATCCATGGAAACCCACATCAACAAGTCGTTTTTTTGAATAGCCAATGATATCAACGCATAGAATTCTAAACTAGGTCCCAGGCCAGTTCCTTCTTCATCATTAAACTCAATCTAAAAAAATATGTTTGTAAGCCAAAACGTTTCTGAATCATTATGAAGACATATCTAAACTAAAATTGTACTTATACGTAAGGGACCGTCTCAAAAATTCGCTTAAATTCGTTTCACAATTCGCTTCATTCCTAAAAATTTTCACCTCAGATGAAGTGTTATTGTAACACTTACGTGTTACAATAACAC
>JAUCNQ010112213.1:0-11541 GCA_032352715.1 Bougainvillia muscus | reverse complement strand
AGGACACTTCTGTAGGAATTTTTCAAATATTTACCGAACACATAATTTGAAGAACACGTACAGATGGCTGCTTCCGGTTCTTCGTGCTTTGAATATGTCCATATGTCCGTAGCCAATCAGTGACTGATATGGATCAATCTCCATATCTAATGACTGATTGCTATGAAGATTCTGTGAAAAAACCATGATCTCATATGACCCTGCTTCGTATTACATATGCAAATGCTCAGTGTCATCTAACTATTTTCTATGCAAATACTCTATACCATCTAACTGTTACTATTTTAGATACAACGCTGGAGATGAACGTTGTTACAGGAACTTAGCTAATCTAAGGTATAGTTCGGCGTATTTTTTCAAACACCCGCACTCTTTGAGAAACTTTTTATTATTATGATTTTTCTTTTTGGACATTCTGGTTGCTTTAGACGAAAACGCTCTGTAAGGGGCCATCCAAAAACTTCGTATGTGACCATTTTCATCACAGTAGTGCATACTAAGTAAGTATACACAAAGAAACTTCTTTGGTGATGAAACGGGTACAATTGGCGTTATAAAAATTGTGGACCATGGTCAGAAGAAAGAAACTCAAATTCAGTTAAAAGACATTTTATTAGACTGGAATTGTTTGTTAAAATTAGCTAGCTTACGATAGCTTACCTTTCAATTCCGAATCTAGCATTTGACATAGAACTGATATGTTGGGTCTTCAGTATGTTGGGTCGTCAGTTAAAACGTTATTCCTTTTTTCGCTATAGAGGATTACAGTACTATACTTGGGAGAAGAAAGAGAAATTTCACATTACGGAACGAGTTAGTATTGTTATTGCTAGTATTTTTATTGCAGCACTGTTTAATAGTGTATTTTATTTTAACATTTTAAGCCCAGACTGTGATGATTCAGGGTTCCTTATCATTTAACAATTTCTTGAATCGCTTCATTTTGGGATTAAAACAGAATCTTGCCTGGAAATAGTACGATTAAATCCACGTACGGTACAAGAGGACTAAAAGACTGGTCGTTAGTCCGAGGGTTATGCGATACTGCACAGAAGGAAGAGAAAGTTATTTCTGTTCTTTTTTAATGACAACAGATAGTTTTACAACCTGTTACCACTAAAAACTTACAAGCTTAGGGACCGTCCACAAAGTTCATATGGTAATACGATCCATTATCATCGCAGAAGAAGTGTTTTTGTGCATAAAAGTATGCACAAAAACACTCCTTCTTTATGAAAATTGATACGAATTTTGTGGACGTTCCCTTATTGTACACCCTTAAACCCTCGACGTCATAAAAACAAACAATCCAGAATTAGTTTCAACGTCAGCCGTGATATCCATAGCATTCAGTGATCACGATCTCATCGCTTGTGTTAGAAAGTTAAATCACCGAACTTTCCAACCAAAAAACATAGAATTTCGTGATTATAAAATGTACACACCAGAGGCCATGAACGAAAAGATAATTAGTCACAAAGACTACGTACAAGTTATGAACGAAAGTAATGTTAATACGTGCTGGAATAAGCTAAAGGCTATTTTAACATCCTGCCTGGATGATGTAGCACCTGTAATCAAGAAACGCATTCGAGGACAACTAAGCCCGTGGTTATCGGTTGAACTTAAATCACATTGAACATAAGAGATATACTACTACGCAAATCACGTAAAAGCAAAATAGCTGTGGATATTTCAGCTTCTAAAAAAAAGAAAAACCAAGTAAATCGCATGATTAAATGATCAAAGAAATTGTACTCCGAAATAGTACATGGGTAACCCAAGCCTTCGAACCATTACGAACCTGCCGAAGACTTAAGTTCAGAACTGTACCTGGAAGCACTGTTGAAAAGAAACTTAAACAACTCAAACGTAAGAAAGCAACTGGACTGAACAAAATTCCATCATTCATATTAAAAGACTGTATCTATCCTGAAGTTCCCTCTCACACGTCTAATTAATATGTCACTTACCACTGGAATCTTTCCAACGGATTGGAAAAAAATCAAAATTGACACCAATTTACAAATCTGGCTCACATGATGATATTGAAAACTATCGACCGATATCTGTTTTTCCAGCCGTCTCAAAAGTTATCGAAAGGATTGTGCACAGTCAATTAGATGAATACTTAGAGGAAAGCGACCTTCTAACTAACTTTCTATTTGGTTTTAGACGTAAACGATCAACTGAGTTAGCAGCCACCCTATTTTTTGATTCAATTAGAAATAAAGTGAACGAAGGGAAAATTGTTGGTGCAGTGTTCATCGATCTGAGTAAAGCTTTTGATACCATTAGCCACGCCAAGTTACTCCAAAAGTTGGAGTCATATGGATTGGATGTTGTCGAACTTGCTTGGTTTGGTGATTATCTTCTAAACTGTTCACAACAAGTGCAATTGGATAACGTTTTGTCAGCCGAAGGAAAAGTATTTTGTGGAGTACCGCAGGGCTCTATCATTGGGCCACCGTTATTTGTTCTTTTCTACAATGACTTACCATCATGTCTTAAACACTCAAAATGCATAATGTATGCCGATGACACCGTAATTTATATCCCAGGAAAGGACTTTTTCACTATACAATCGAGATTATCTGCTGATGTGGAACACATAATGAATTGGTGTACAAATAACGAATTTATCCTCAATTTAAAGAAAGGTAAAACCGAAGCCATGATATTTGGTACATCTAAACGTCTTACAATGCAACCAGATACACTGAATATTGATTTTGCTCACCTGTCAATTCAATACACAATAACATATAAATACCTGGGAATAGTAGTTGACTCCACTTTAAATCTTAACACATGATATTATCCGGTCTAAATCCAACTGAACGAAAATGTGTGCCTTCACCAATTGCCTCCAACGCTATTCACTCATTGGTGCTTGTGCACCAATGCTTGACTGGGGAGGTATGTAGTAATTTCAAAGAGTACTTTGAAATTGCTAACCATGGTAAGAGCACACGAAATGTTGGATCTTTGCTGAAGCTTCCAAAATTAGATCTTAGAGTATACTAGCAGTTTCTTTTGTTACATGGGAGCGTCGTTGTTGTTCAACGAACTTCCATTGAACGTAAGGGCTATTGTTGATACTGACGATTTTAAACGTGCCATTCACCAACATTTCATTGGTTGAAGCTATATATCTCACTGTGTGACAGTTAGCATCCATAAATTTGCGCCAGTTGCCGTTTTACCACTAATTAATCGTATTTTATCGTATCTTCATCGTATTTGTCTGTCTTAAAAGCTTTTCTTTACCGTTTTTTAACCCTCAGGGCACACATTGATAACAGAAATTTTATCTTGTATATATTTTTGAAGTGTAAATACCCTGTAAAAATATTCGATTAATACAAAGAAAAATTACACCCGGGCCTCTGAAAAGTACTGAAATGTAATTGTCTGGTTTTTAGTAAGTATAAGATGACGCAAATAATCTTCAAGCATCCATGATTGTTGAGGCCTAGTAGGCCAGTTGACTCATTAGGGATAACCCTTAGTCTATGAATCTTGTTACATATCCGAATAATTAATTCCTGGATCATTAAAATATATTGATTGTCAATATTTAATGATAAAAACTGGAAAGCATGGTGTTATTTACTTACAGAAAGTTTTCGTTTTTTTAGATGAAGCCTTCGACCATTAGTGAAGACCATCCAAAGTTTAACAATTATGCTTTTGATGTGGATGAATTTATTCGAATATTATCTCAAACTGTGGAAAATGTAAGGAGGAAACGTCCTTATCAAGCTTCAACCAGAATCAAAAGTTCCATCTAAAATGCGTGTTTATACATAATATGACTTCTGAATTCAGATAGCCATTCTCTTCCTCACATAGAAAAACTTTACAGAATACGCTTATACACCGGAGTTTTTATATATATTTATATGGTTTTTCAATGCATTGGTTTTTCGTGTTGTTGTTGCTTGGGCCAAGGAACTTCCTTGCTTGGGTTGAATGAAAATGCAAAATTCGTTGGTGTTCACCAATACAACCTAATTTTCTTTTTTGTTGCTGAAGGATGTTTATGTTGTTGACATATGTTTAGACTGTTTAGAGTAAAAAATTGGTATATTCGTAGCAAAAGTAACTTTATGATTGCACACCGATTTTTAGTATCATAGTTTTAGTTCCCAAAGATATCAAATTAAGGTAACATTTCAAGAACGACTTAGAAACGTCTTCTATACGTCATAAAGACGTCTTTTATACATTACTTTTGGCCCTGTGGAGGTTTGATAACGACTTACAAAATTGTATTTAGTTTCTCTGACATAATATGTTTGAACCAATTTTTTGCTCCTAATACAGAAACTAGCCGATACCGTAAGATGGGTTTAAGAGGAAAAGTTTAAAAGTGAGTTTAAATGTCAGAGTCTTCTTAGAGAACTGTTATTGATATTTCACTTATTAATAGCGCTGCGTTGTATATTTTGTGATATAGTTTGTTACTTTTACCGTGGTGTGACTTTTACAGACTAAACTGCGATAACAATGAAAGGTTATCCATTTCGCCGTAGTACAAGGTGTAAATAGGGAGTTAACGCTTAGTCTAATCTATGACGGTAACGGTGTATTTACCTTTGTGCATATAGGTTGCTTACATTCCATCGTTCAGGGTGGATTGCATGTAGCCCATAGACACAAAAATCTTTGTTGCCGCTAAGATTAGACTGCTTAAACTCCCTAATACCTTACCTATTGCGAACGATATTGGCTTATTCTTTGAAACAATTCATACAAAGGATGATTAGTATATAGTCTAATGTAGCTTGGATTTTTTATGTAAGAAATGTATATAATTATTGTTCATTTAATGTCACTGGTGAAAACCTTTTCCTTTTTGATATGCTTAAGATATTAGTTCACTCAATGCACTATCGCATAGGCGGACTCAGAACATGCTTTTACTTAGTCAAAGCATTAGAATGGAGATTGAAAGCATGCTCAGACTCATTAATTGTTATTGCTTTTGTATGATAATGAGTCTTTAAAGACCCATTATCATACAAAAGCTATTAAGAATTAAAATGTTTAGTTCTCCATCGTGCTGTTCTGACTAGGGCTGGATCCGCCACTGCATCGTTACACATTTTGTGCCTGAAATACTGGTTGTTTTCACTGTTAAGGGTAAATGGTTAATTACATGTCTCGTCAATTTTTAACTTGTGTTGTGATTATGAAAGCTACCATATTGCTGACGTCAATTTGTCATTGAACAAATTTGACGTCATGGACGTACCGAACGAACTTTAAGATGTTAAGATTGTAGTCAAGACGTCTTTGTTCTTGTGAGTTAAAGATTTTGACCTTAAAATTGTGAAATATAACGATTATTATGGATTCTTTTTCCGTTAGCACGCTTACAACTGGTGAACAAAATGTTCTTTTGCGGAAACTTAATATGCTTAGTGAAGAACGGCGAACATATTTGTTAAAAACGTATGACTTGGTTTCTATTTCTCACCGTATCAATAGATACCTGAGTATGGAACGAAAAGAACGTACAATGACAAAACATGAAGCAAAATGTAAACAAATGTATCAAATGTTAAGGCGTGGTTTTCACAATGAGCATCATTCTGTATTTGGTAAGGCATTTTTCTCTTTTTCGTGTTCTTACAATAGAAATCGTTCCTATCTTTTACCTTATACAAAATGTAAAACATGTTTTAATAAACGTCTTTTAATCCGCCTGTGTTACTTTTAATTTTGCTTTGTACTTGTCGGCTTTCCATCGTAAAGCAGCAGGACACTGCATGAAAATCGGGGTAATCTGCTATAGCGTCGCTTAATTGTTTGGCCGAAATTAAGTATTAGTTTCTTTAATCCCTAGGTGTACGGTGATCATATCACTTTTATCCGAACATTCACACTTCTACCACCCGTCCTATGGCTTTGGTACTTACATTCGTTTTTTGTTTCTTACCGACTATTATTTTGGTTTTGCAGTGTTTTTATCGCACAGGACGGCCATTGATAGCAGTTTTATTGTCAACATATGTACTAACTGAAGTCTACACCTTGTTTTAATATTCATAGCATTGAAAATCATGCCATTTTATATCAGAAGAATTGACATTGTGCACACCGAGTATAAAAGGACAAATTGTGTAGGCTAAAAATACGTAATTTAATAATCTCTTTCGATTCTTATTTTAGGTTCGCATTCTGATCCAAACATGAGTTTTTATGGTACGAACCAATGCCATAATATAAATGATAACATCTTAGTGCATGAAATACCACCAACAGACACTTCACTACTAACTGTACCAAAACGTATCACTATTGAAACATATCGTAAACGAAAATATATCGCTGTAGACACATCACCACTTCATCATAAAGTTACTACTGGTAGAAAACGTCCCTCATCATATAATCATGAGGAGGTACTGGTAACGAGCTTAAACGATTCGCTCAATATAGTTAAAAAACTAAAAACAATTGATAACACTATATTAACATCGCCTTATAAAATGAAAAATATGCAAATGTTTCAACTATAACTTTTCTGTGTTTTGTTTCTCCTGTAAAAGAACACAGTCCAGTTGTTCGAACGAGCATTACATTATGATTAGCTTAATCCAATATTCAATTTAACTTTAACCCATCAGAACCCCCCACCACCATGGTTGGGGAGGGGCGACGAAAATTTTGCCCTGTAGACTCTCTGAAATGGCTATTCTGGCCATTACTGAAGCTATTTCTGTCACCTGTTACTGCAAGACAACACGTGATCTCCATTTAAAAAATGAGTATTTTATTTATTACTTATCAAAAATGTGGGGGGGGGGGCTATAGCCCCCCGGTGTCGTAGCCCCTGTTTATACCAGTAACCTAATTCATATATTATTCCACACGTTCGAACAACTGGACCCAGTCCTAGTGAAAGCACCATAAGATAGAGACTATAGAGGAGAGCTAATTAAAGAATAAAAATTAAAAAAACAAGTTGAAGTATTGTAGAACATTTTCGATCAACAAATCTTTATAAATGATAATGCGTATGGAAGATGACAAATAGTCAGATGAGACGAGATGCTTTTTTTATAGGCCTTATAACAATAAAACCCTTTATTACCAGAAAAAAATTTGTATGTACGAAAAATAAAAAAACAAAACCATGAAACGAGAATGCGGTACCACATTTCGTTTCATGGTTTTAAGATTTTATTTCCGGACGTTCGAAACATTTACCGGATTTTTTTCGTAAAAACGTTCTCATCTCTGAAAACTATTTCATCTTTTATACCCATTAATAATGATATATGTGGGTGTGGTTAAAAGTATAATAACAAAAACAAGTGAATTTTAGCTAAAAGTTAATTGATTTAATTTACTTTTACCCTCACACTGAAAAAGAGTTGTTAATCGAAAACGTTCTACGACAGTTTAACTTGATTTACTTTTTATCCTTTTGTATTCAATGGTACGCAGGCAGACACTACTTCTAAACTAAAATTGATACGAATTTCCGTAAGAATTTTGTGAATTGTCCCTTGAATTGTCCCTTAGTCACAGTTTAATCTACCTTCGGACAAGTGGGCCCTGAAAAATATCTCTTTAGGGGATTTAAGTTATACGTTACCTTTATAGGATTAATTTTCGCGCGGATTAATTTTCGCGGATTTCGCAGATATTAGCATTTTTCCGCGAAAGTAAATCCGCGCGAAAAACCTAAGATTTTGCCGTCCGCGAAAAGTTCAAAAATCGGACTCCGCGAAAAGTCTTTTAAATCTATTCTTATTGTTACATAGTGCTTTTGAACCTGTATTTGTACTATTTTGTCACAAACGAAGGCGGATTATTCACTAAATTGCGTAATTTTTTGTCTTTTGTTGAAATTAAAAGCCTTCGAAATGACACAAACTTTGACCATCAACGAAATTAAAACCTCGCGAAAAATCGGAAATTCGTTATCCGCGAAAATTAATCCTAGTAAGGTAGTTGAATATAATATCGATTAGATACATTGGTAATGTTTGAAATTTAACTTTGATAAAGATAAGGGGCGTATACTAGGCTGAACCGCACACGCTTTTAAGACTCATAAAGAGTTATATTAAAGCAACCGTTTTTTATGGGATTTATTTTGTCACGAAGACTGTCAGTTTTACCTATAAAGAAGTGCATTTCCGGGGGTTTCCGTTGCATAGAATCACCATGATTATTAGGGTTACCCCAAACAAAATCTGCTATTTTCATCACCCAACAAAATTCTTTTTATTCTACAAAGCAATCTCTGAGGGAAAGGACGTAAAGGGGGGGGGGTAGTTATACCTATAGAGAATATTAAGTAATTCAAAGGTTGACGAGGTTCTTTAATAATCCTATTTTTGTTTTAGTTACATAACATTGGCTGTATTGATTTAGCGTGTGTATGTTAATCGTGATCAGGCCATGCTAACTCCTCAGTAGAACTATATACAGCTTTACACAGCCGTAGGGTATTGTATTGTATTGTTACAATACTTGTATACAATTGTATTGTATTATTCCTGTGCTACATGTCGTGCAGTACACTATAGCTTCGTAATTCTGTTCATACCGATAACGTAACTAACCTTTATTATAAACACGCTTGTTGTTAAGTCTATTTCAAGTTAGAATTACTTTCTGTTAGGGATTTTCGTGTCATAAGTCCTATTATTTTCACCTCGAGAGGAGCGTCTTTGTGCATGCTAAGTATGCACAAAGACACTTCTACTGAGAGGAAATAAAATGATATGAGACAATTCTTTAGTAAATTTCACCAAAAAAACATCTTTATTCTGCTGTGGTAATGTTTTCTAATGTTTTGTCGTTGTTGTTGTTGTTGTTCTCGTTCGTCCGTGTATCATTAACTTATGAACATGAAGACAATTTATTTGACGAAGTTGAACATCCAAAAGGACACTTGAAATATCTACTCAAAGAAAAAGAAGTACATCATTGTCACAAAGATGATCATATTTGTCAAGTTAGTTTTATTAACAAATCGCTCTCAAAGTCTCGTTTTATAAATGTTTTATTACCACCTTTGACGAAGTGTCTTTGCACAAAGATACTTCTTCAAAGGCGGAAATAAAAAGATTTATGCAACGAACTTTAAGACAATATAAAAACACAAATTTAAAAAGATGAACCGTTACCTTACGTATTATTAGCAAAATCCTAGGCACGAATATTTTAATGTTTACCAATTAATTAATTTGTACCTATCATCATTTTTTGCACTCAGTTTCCAGTAAACCAGGTGGGACGGTTTTCCAAATTTTTTGAATTAAACTCCAAGCGAATTTTTCGTCACTTTTAAAATCAATCAACAACCTAGTGTTTATAAAATTATATTGTTTTACACTGTTACAGCATTGCCTAGGGGATTTACATGTATGACAAACATCAGTTATCTCTGAGAAAGTGTTTGATTTTTTGAAAATGCTCTCCTCATTGTTGATTGTTTAGGCACGTGTGACCACTTTTTTAACCTGTACATTAAAGAGTTAATCTGCCCTTTGTTTTGCATATAGGAAAAGTCTTCATCAAGTTGCTGGGGTTATGAAGATAATTGTGTACCTGAGAAACGATTTTTTAGATGGCCCATCTGCAATCAGCTTCAAGAAAACAGGTAACTGATCAAATATCATATTTTTTTATTTATATATTATATTTATATTCCTAATCAAGACAAAACACTTCTCTTGAGGGGAAAATATATTCAGTTTTTAGGTCCATGGTCGTTATAGGAAGGTTGTTAATACAAGTACATGAAAAGGTTACCTTGTAAGCAGATGATATAGAAGTACATGGACTGTCAGGCACTAAGTATTGCCTTCATTAAACTGATGAGACTGTATAAGGGACCGTCCACAAATTCGTTCAAAGTATGCACAAAGACACTTCTTCTTTGATGGAAATGGTACGATTTTATTCTGTTATATTACGGAACGAACTTAGATCTAAGAGACCTAGGTGTGTGATGTTTTCTGTGGGATGTTAAATGGGATAACATCATTCTCGTGAAACCACAGTGCGACATATTCACCATTATCATCAGCTTATCTTCAAGCTTATCCCGTAAGTGCCTTTATTGAAAATATTTATTCTTAGTTTATGGGTGCATAGAGCTTAGGTTATTTTATACATAATATACTTAGTAAAGGGATAGTCATAAAATTCGAATCGCAAATCGTACCATTTTCATCACCGAAGAAGTTCCTTTGTGCATACTAAGTATGCACCTCCTTCTGAATTTAAATTGATACGAATTTTCATACGAATTTTTTTCATATGTTTCCTAAAGGTATGAGATTTGTCTTATTTACGATACCTGTTTCTCTAGCTATAAAACACTGAAAGAGCAAGCTGATAAATTTTGGCGTCAGGGTGATTTTGGTTATATAAAAGAGAAAGTTGACACTCTTGAGTTCTTGTGCGAGCCCGTAAGAAAAGTAAGTTAATAGAAACTTAAGAAGACACTAAAGTCTTCACTTAAGACGGTTCTATACGATATATTCGCTGTATAATCAAGTAGCAGCCAGGGGATTATGTATGTTGCACTACCAGTGACATCGTTTTGCACCTTTGTTTTTTTTCACTGCCTTTTGTAAATGGAATTTTTAAAATTTGTTTTTGGAGAATGGTAGATATCAAGGTGCCAGGCATAAAAACTTCCTAACACAAGCATTATATAATTAGGTTCTTAGAATGTATTTATAATACTTTATGATATTTATTGAGCAGCACAATGTATCCATTTATCATCTTCAGAGGCTGATTCAGACCGAGTCAGAGCACCAAGGTGGAGACTAAAAGTATTTATTTGTAATAGTTAACAAAGATCGTTAGGCTAACGAACAATGCTGGTAAAAATATGATTATTGTTCTCCATTTTATTCCTTTTATTGATTTGTTCTAGATCCGCCTATGATATTTGTATTGCATTTTAGGGCGATTCTTATTTGATTTGCAATGACAAATGGGAACATTGTTCTTCTGAGAATTTATATATGGATTTAAGAAAGAAAGATTTTGCTGACAGTGAAAAGTAAGTACTATTATATAAATATACCGTTGGATAAAAATTACTGTTATGAAGTAACATAATAAACTATACTTAATACGATGTAGTAAGGGACCGTCCACAACATTTGTATCAATTTTTATACAGAAGATTGTGCATACTAAGTATACACAAAGACACGTCTTCTGTAATGAAAAATGTACGAATTTTGTTGATGGTCCCTAACTAACAAAATTTTGAGAAATTGTGCATACAATTTATCTTTCCCTTTGTACTTTTTGATATCCATTAATAATGAGGGTTTGTCTCAAAAATAACTTTCTTCCTATCATTTTTTATTCAGAAGAAGTGTCTTTGTGTATACTTATACATGCATAATGCAACTTCATCTAAGATGGAATTGAAACGATTTATAATAAAAATAATTTTTGAGACGAATAGAAAACTTCCAGATCCACTTTTAATCTAATTTGTTTGTAAACACTAAGGTACCGTCTCAAAAATTCGCTTAAATT